>CAHIKZ030000521.1:1630000-1650000 GCA_903632075.3 Acanthosepion pharaonis | reverse complement strand
CAGGCAAAAAGTGAATATTTCCACATATTATTAAGATGAATTCATTTTCCTTATGTTTTTCGATGTTAAACAATCTCTTTTTGATGTGGTAGTGACCCAAGTGGCTTTCTTGAACTGGTAGTGGGGAAGTTCTTCTGCGTGGAGTGTAATAAAACAATTGATCCCTCACTTCATAGCTACGGCAGCTTCTATAGATTTATATTCCAGAGAATGTAAGTAAATCGAAAAGACTTGCCTGTGTCGCTAATCACCATTTGATTGATTGATTGATTCGTTTTCTACGGTTTATCAACAAACAAGAAATTTTAATGTAGATATAAAGTGGGGGACCAATTCTATATAAAAATCAATATATAAAATGATCCCTCATTTTCTGGCCGCAGAAGATTCTATACATTTATATTCCCAGAGAATGTAAATAAATCTAAAAGATTTGCCTGTGTTGTTAATCAATATTTCATTGACTGATTGATTCGTTTTTTACAGCTTATCAACAAAGAAATTATAATGTGGATCCAAAGTGTGGGATCAATTTTATATTAAAATCCGTATATAAACTGATCCCTCACTTTATGGACACTTGAGTTTCTATACATTTATATTCCAGAGAATGTAAAAAAATCTATAAGACATTCCTGTATTTCCTGTAAAAGACATTCAGAATTTCATTGACTGATTGATTCATTTTCTACGGTTTATCAATAAAGAAATTATAATGTGAATATATAGCGGGGAATCAATTCTATATTAAAATCAGTATATAAACTGATCCCTCACTTTGTGATCATGGTAGTCTCTATACATCCAAAAAGACATGCCCACTTCTTTACTCTAGCTAGGGAGAGTAGTGGATTCATGCCTTTCCCAAAGCGTAAGCGAATACAAGGAACCCGACTGGAATTGGAACTCGGTTTTCAGATTAACAATTCCCAAGCATTATCCATTTCACCGTCCGCATATCCAACTAACTGCAATTGGTATTCACAAGATGTCATCAATCACGTTACTGGGCAGGCTCGACGTTGCCTAACTTCGCCGATCGCATAGGAACCAATGTTTAAGCGCGATATTGCCATAAGCCTAGCAAATGTCATAGTTTTTCCTCGACATTTGCATATTGCATATTTTCATTTAAATGGCTTAGAAACAAATTATAAGATTAATTTAAGTAATTTAATCTACGCTATTTACATTGTTCAGACTATTGTCCTCATCTTTGTTGCTATATTTAGCACAACGTTTCGGTCGTTGTATGCTCCGGACTTCTTCAGGAGGTTGGAATGTCGAACTGAACCCTTAAGGTACAGTGGATAAATGCGTTGGTTAGATCTAGTGACAGGATCCAAGGTTTGTGAGTTCAATAACAGGTTAAAGCATTGGAGAACTTGGAGAGGTGAATTAACAGGTGATAACTGATAACTGACATCCGTTACACATGGCACGTGGAACTAGAAAAGTCTACCCCAGCGAGCGAAATAAAATATTCATTTCGATGTTGCAACCACCTGATAAAGGCAGGAGCGTACAACAGCTGAAATGTTGTGATAAATATGGTAACAAAGATGAAGACAATAGTCGGAATAATGTAAATAGTGTACATAATACCTCATCTCAGAATTATAGACAGATACTGAAGGGTCGAAATGTTGTAATAAATATGGCGACAAAGATGAGGACAATAGTCCGAATAATGTAAATATTGTACATAATACCTCATCTCAGAAATATAGACAGATATTGAAAGGCCGAAACTTTGTAATAAATATGGCGACAAAGATGAGGACAATAGTCCGAATAATGTAAATATTGTACATAATACCTCATCTCACAAATATAGACAGATATTGAAAGGCCGAAACTTTGTAATAAATATGGCAACAAAGATGAGAACAATAGTCCGAATAATGTAAATAATGTACATAATACCTCATCTCAGAATTATAGACAGATACTGAAGGGTCGAAACATTGTAATAAATATGGCAACAAAGATGAGGACAATAGTCCGAATAATGTAAATAGTGTACATAATACCTCATCTCAGAAATATAGACATATACTAATTTGTTCTAGTTTGTTTAAGGCATATTGCATGAATCCAGAATGTTCGGCAACTTAGATGAAAACGTTATTGCGTCTTATGTATTTTTTAAAGTTTTCTGTTGTGTTGTGGTGTAATGGATATTGTCTCGTAAACTTGATGAGCCGAGTTCGAATCCCAGTCGAGTACGTTATATCCACTTACGCACAAATACCCTTGGAAAAAATATCAATTCATCTATTCCCCTTACTGCTATGGACTGAATAACAGGACTAACTGGGTTCTAGAGCCTTTCTTGGCAACCAAGTCTTTAGTAGAAAGAAATGGCAACCTACTGCGGGAAAAATATTCAGCCTCGTCTGTCATGTATCGAAAAATACATGATAACCCCAGTGTGTATCACGTTCGGCACTTAACTGATTGAGTGATATATATATATATATATATATATATATATATATATATATATATATATATATAAAATGGGCAGGTAGCCCAGTGCTTCGAACGTTCACTTTCCGAGATA
This sequence comes from Acanthosepion pharaonis, assembly GCA_903632075.3. Lineage (NCBI taxonomy): Eukaryota > Metazoa > Mollusca > Cephalopoda > Sepiida > Sepiidae > Acanthosepion > Acanthosepion pharaonis. The sequence continues at coordinate 1,647,434 of CAHIKZ030000521.1, read as the reverse complement.
CGACTTCGAATCTCACCATGGCCGACTTTTTCATAGTTTTCAGCCACTTTTCAAAGTGGCTGAAAAACCATACCGCCGGTTGAGCTAAACGTTGTGAGCGAAAATGGGTAAACGGAAATATTTGGGGAGCCGTTGATGTTTGTGCCAGTCACAAGTCATCGTGACCGAAGCTGTGAGCGGATTGGCCATGGTTACACTGTTCATCCCTCCAAATAATGCGCTCTCACGCAGAAACTAACCAAGACCAACAAACCATAGTTGCAGTATAAGCCACAAATGGGCTTTATGGGTGTTGAACAAAGACGCCTGTTTAGGAACCCGCAATAGGGATTGGCTGGGCCCTCGTATTCGGGTATGCGTGACTCCGATGATCAGCCAATGCCTATTGCAAAATTTGCAAAAATGATTCTCTCTCTCTCTCTCTCCTACATCTCTCTCTCTCTCTATATATATATATATATATATATATAAATATATATATATAAAGAAAGAACAGTAAGATATATAATCCGGTGTTCTTATAGATATTTTTATTTTTACAAAATAGTGCTCAATGTAAAAAAAAAAAAAAATGTTACCTAATAATATACATACTTATACTGGATGTGAAAATAATTCTACATACTGTAAGGGATTCTAATATATTTACTTGTTCTGAAAAGAAATATAGTATATTAAAAATTAAAAGTGAAAATATTTTTCAAATCGTAGATAAATAAAACGTATTCTAACCTAAACACCCCCCCAAAATCTTTAAATATACAAATAGAAAAAAAATGCCGTAAGAATTTTTGCCGTTAACAATAATTTTTTTTTAAAATCCAGGCGACATGCATTTAACAGATGTCAGATTTCATTGAAAAATACATCCCTACCCCTATCAAAACGTAACTAATAACTGATACATCAAAATAGAGCGATAATGAACACGCAAACACCCCTTGTCTAGTGGAAGTGGATTTATCTGTAACCTTGGAAACGTGAATTATGATTTTTGCTGTGTCTTTAAAACCCTGTAATTTTAAAAGTTACTCCAAAATTCGCTTGAGGATGAAATGGAACTAATGTCTTTAATTTAATTACAAAATTAAATTCGGAGCTTTCAGCTTCTATTTTGAAACATAGTTAGAACTGTGTAGCGAACAAAACCATATTTTAAATCAAATAATTTATAATATATATATATATATATATATATATATATATATATATATATATATATATATATATGGAGAGAGAAAGAGACAGAGAATGAGAAAGAGAGGGAGACAGTGAAAAAAACAACGAAAGTGATATGAATCTTTGCTTTTGTCTGTCAGATTTTTGTTCTGAGATAATCCAAAGCCTTGGTCCTCCGTTATATTTTTACCTGCAACTCTCATAACGCCAAGAGCAAATTCTCTCACGATAGCATCACAAATGCTTCGGGCCTTTCTACACATATGCTATATATATATATATATATATATATATATATATACACGCATACATATCTGTGTGTTTTAGTCGTTTTAACAGATTTAATTTCCTTCTTAATTTGTAAATGTTATTTACTAAACCTAGTTTAGTTTGACACAAGGCTACAATTATTGGGTGCTCTATTTAGAAAGGACTCTCGGCAGAATAACGCTATTTCGAGAGAAGATTACCACAATCCTCGGTCGACTCCAGCAATGCCTGTCAGAAGAGGTTCTTCCAGAATACCAATCTGGCTTTCACTTTAACCTTTCTTTACACCACGACAACTCCAAGAAAAAGACCCCCTGAAAAACATCGAGCTTTCTATATGGTCTTTGTTGACTTTACAAAGGCTTTTCACCCAGTTGACTGTTAAGTAATACCGCTGTTCAAGATTAACTTTATTATTGGGATCCATTTTAAATTATTTTACTATCTTACCATTTGCAGAGAATTAGATGTAATATCTATCCGCCAGTATGGGAGTGGTCGTTGGACAATCTCAGATGAAGAAGAGACTGGAAGCAACAGAAATTTTGTTCTACAGAAGGATGCTAAGAATAGCATGGACCGAACATGTTACGGACAACGAAGTTTTAGCGCAAATGGAAACAAAAACAATTAGACTTAACATCAGAAAAAGACTGTTGAAACTTCTAGGGTAGATAATAAGGAAAGACGGCTTGGAAAATTTGACGCTCATGGAACATATTGAAAGCAAGTGGAACAGAGAAAAACAGCGCATAGTTAAAAGAATTTACCCGCCATTTAACCGGTACCTGGGCATTAAGTCATTTTTCTCTACAACCGTTCAACCAGTGACTGGGCATAAATCATTTTTCTCTACCACTGGTCAACCGGTGACTGGGATTAAGTCATTTTTCTCTACCACTGTTCAACCGGTGGCTGGGCATTTTTTATTTGTTTCTACAACCGTTCAACCGGTAACTGGGCATTAAGTTATTTTTCTCTACCACTGTTCAACCGGTGGCTGGGGATTAAGTCATTTTTCTCTACCACTGTTCAACCGGTGACAGGGCATTAAGTAAGTTTTCTCTACCACTGTTCAACCGGTGACTGGGGATTAAGTTATTTGTCTCTACAACCGTTCAACCGGTAACTGGGCATTAAGTCATTTTTCTCTACCACTGTTCAACCGGAGGCTAGGCATTGTCATTTTTCTTTACCACCGTTCAACCGGTAACTGGGCATTAAGTCATTTTTCTCTACAACCGTTCAACCGGGGGCTGGGTATTAACACATTTTTCTCCATCAGCTGTAAAGCGGTGGTAAGGGCTCAAAGTATTAATTATATCGGTAGAGCTCATTCTCAGCAATGACACCAGTTGTCGTATCGAGGCAACTTGTGCCGTTTTGGTGGCCTTTAGAAGCCGACTGTAGAGGTATCAGACTCGTCATCAAGCGCCAAAGTCTGCATCTCAAAATTGTGTTTTGCATCTAAACATTGATGGGGTCTGTATCACTATACGGCAGTGATAGCAAGCGCTCGAGATGCTTGCAGTGCCTCCATTTGCGACACATCATGGATATCTCATTGAAAGAATGGCATTAACACCAAAGTCCTTGCCGGTCTCACACTTTCTGCTGACCTGAGATGGAACAATTAAATTGAATCAATTGCTTCATCCACTGCTAGGAAAGTTGCTTCTTTGTTACGCGCCATAAACTTTTTCTCGCCTGAGTCCCTCCGTCGAATCTATAAATCAACCATTAGACCTTGCATGGCATATTGCTGCCATATATGGTCTGTGGCCCCCGCTGTTCGCCTCGACAAGATCCAGAGACGGATAAGCAATGTGGTTGGTCCTGATCTGGCATCTCGTCTTCAGTCTCTCTCTCTCGCAGACGTGTCGTCGCCTCCCTCTGTCTTTTCTACAAATACTTTTACGGTAAATGCTCCGACGAGCTACTATCGCTAGTTCCCAGACTGCATAGATTTAAGCGTGCTACTAGGCTGGCATCACTGTCCCACCCTTTCACTGTCGAAACTGTTAAATGTGGCCGTCTCTTCTACTCCAATAGCTTCCTGTCTGTCTCGCACCTCCCGTCTGTGGAATTCCCCTCCTATTACTTGTTTCTCTGATAGCTATAATCTCCAAATATTCAAATGTAATGTCAATCGACATCTCTAGATGACCTGAATTATCCCCTACCCTTCTTTTCATTCTTTTCTCCATCACACATCTTTACTCTCGTTCCTACTTTGCAACCCCAGTGCGTACTAGTGGCATCCCGCCTTGCGTGGGGTGAAAAACTTAAAAAAAAAAAAAAAACATATCCATTGTAGAAGACTCTATTAACAACCGCAAAACTAAGGCTGGGCATGTTTATAGCTTGGTCGACTCTCGATTGTCGAATCGTTCTGTATTGTGAAGTAAGGCGAGGGAAGCAACTGTGAGACGGCCAAAGGCTTAATTATAAAAACTGCATCAAGAGGGGGGGGGGCTGAAAATGATGCTGATCGATATAAATGACTGGGAACCGCTGACTTCCTATTGAGGCAGCAGCAATAGAAGCATTTGAGGCCAGCCAGTTACCAGTGAGCATCCAACCGGGGAGATGACGGTCACGCGATTCAACCCACCGGACCTAGATGAATCTCCCCTCGCGTCGTCGTCGAATACGCCGGACAGTCGATGTTTAGGATATCTATGCTTAGGGCCATGTCTTGTTGAAACACCTGTTCTAGCTCGATCACCGAAATTAACGTTTATCTTGGCCAGTATCTAGATGTGTGAGAGCTTTGGAATACAAGGTGCTTTAAGCGTAAGTGTTTGGTGGGATATTATGGATAATGGCCCATAAAGAGAAGCCTGAGAGCCAAGTTCTAATTCTAGTCAGGTCGCTTTATACACACACAAGCAAAAACCACTGGAAAAGATACGAAACCACATATATAACTCATACCTGTGAGTTAAATATTAAGACAGCCTGGGTTCTTTAGCCTGGGTTGGCAACCAGTATACTGCAGAAATTAACTGCAGCCGACTGTGGGAATTCCAATAGTTAATCATGAATTGAAAAGAGACATGATCACCCAAGAATACATCATCCACAGTACGTAAGGAAGCGGGGTTAATTATAATACCAGCCCACAAATAATAGGGGCCCAATGTAGATCAAAATTACTATTCACCCATAAAGGTTAACATTCGTGTCAGTCAGCTGTTGGCTCTCACGCTGGCCAATAAAATCTTCCTGCCTATTCGTGACAGCCAGCTATAGGCTCTCACTCTGGCCAGTAGAAAATGGTTGCAAACTACATGAATACTGCTGTAGGATCATGAAAAAATCGATTATTTCCATTATCGATGGGAGTTGGGAAATGCAAAGTTGGTCATGGCCTTCCCACTAACTTGGAGCATGTGCATGTAAATTTTGGTGCAAATCCGTCGAAAATTGCGACCGTGCATTCGTTACGCACACCCACACACATCCTGCTTTTTATAGATAGAGATACCGATTAATTTCAAATTTTCTAAAATTTAAAAATGGAAAATTATTTTTTTTGTCAAGTATTACGTTATCTAAAGAAATACAATAGTGTGGAAAAAATGGACGGTTATAAATAGATATTTTTTTATAATATAAGCCGATAATAAAAATACATATTTGATTTCATTAAATGTTTTTCAATATTTGATATTTTTTTCATGTGTTTATTTTGAAGGTTTTAAAAAGAAATTTCTGATTTTTGTTAAAAAGATTTGGACGATCTAATTAGAAACAGGAATTTACTTTTATTAAAAATAGCGGAATATAAAAACTGCATGCATTTTACTATGGAAAGAATAAAAATTACTGGTTAAAATACGAATGATTATAAGTTTGGAGAATTTGAAAGGGCAATTTCTCAGTACCTCCAATTTTATGAAGAACAGAAGAATAGCATATGGCAAGCCACTCAAAATAAGTTTTTAAAAGAAATCAGATTAATAAATATTGATTCTTGGCTCTAATATTGTATCTTCTTATATTGATTTTCCAAGTTTAGCTTAAATGTGACACAAGGCTAAAAGTATTGGGCACCCGATGGGGATCGAACTCACTATTCAGTCGTAACTGTTTTAGCGAGATAATTTTGTTAACCATAACACCACGCCTATGTACCCAATAGTAACTCCTTATATGCAGCTATATTTTAATTTAAAAGTACACAAATGGATTGTGAATGCCACTAAAGTTTGAGGTAAAAATTACATAATTTCCTATGAGTTACTCTATTTGATTAATGCGTTTTCGATTAGTGCGTTTCTTTTTATGTATATATTAGTCGTTCTAATCGAGAGATTTGTTTATATCACAAACAGAAAAAAAGACCAAATCAATGTAAAAAGAAAAAAAATCGTTGAAAAATTGAGAGAAAAATATTTAAAATAAGTCGAAAATAATAGGAAAATAAAAAAATTTTACTTATTATAAAACGCAGATTGTGCGTGTGTGTGTGTGTGTGTGTGTGTGCATGTGTGTGTGTATGTGTGTGTGTGTGTGTGTGTGTGTGTGTGTGTGTGTCTGTACGCTTATATATCGGATCGGATTTCCTACATTTTTCAACCGATTTCAACAAAACTTCACAGGACTACGTAAAATTACCTTGCGGTGGTTCTGACAGCGCCAAAAATTGAAAAACACAATTGTTTTTGCACGAAATCAATTTGAAAACACGATAAAACACGATTCTATCGCCAGAATGAAAGGGAGGACAACTCATATCGAGTTATACTTATTATAAAACCCAGGTTGTTTGTGTGTGCGTGTGTTCGTTTATATATGGGATCGGATTTCCTACACTTTTCGACCGATTTCAACAAAGCTACACTTTTCTTTTGGCAGGTAGTGTTTCTTATTGTCTTGCACACTTTTTTTCTTATTTTTTACATTCAGGATGATTTAAAAGATTTATTTACAAGAAAATTGATTATAATAAAATTCTATTCAATCGGTAGACTCATAACGATTAAAAACAATGTTTTTGTTTGAGTTTGGGTTTGACTAATTCGTAAAACAAAACAAAAAACAAACAAAAAAAACTAATTAAGACATGCGTGTCCGTCAACCTTAAAAAATAATCTTTGTCAATTTTATTTTTCAGTCTTTACGATGGTCGATATTTGATCTATCTCTTACTGTTACATCCCCGGGCAACGCTGGGCTCTACTGCTAGTTGTTTATCAAATGCCGAAATTTATATGTCGTTACCCAGTGATAATTGAACACACTGCTCAGTAGTAAGGTTACGTTAGGTTGAACTATTTAATGATAAAACAACTCTTGTTCGGGTATTTTGCATGGGGCACCCAGTGAGGATCAAACTTACTACTAATGTAGAAAACTAATTTTACCTTTAATTTAAAGACACATCTCAGTTGTTTCTTAAAGAAATACAACGGGGTGACTAAAATTTTCCTGTAGTGTATAAAAGTACAAGATGTATTCTGTTGTGAAAAAATGTTCTGGCGCGACACAGTGAATCAAATTTAACATCAATAGATGGAGTATATTGATTTTCCAAGCGTAGCTCAGATGTGACTCAAGGCCGAAATTAGGGGGCACCCAGTGAGGATCGAACTCACTACAGTGTCGTAATTTTTTTTGCGAGGCTAGCTTGCTAACCATTACACCGCTTCGAGGTGCCCTAATAGATGTAGATTATGTTAAGTTACTGTAGTTCATTTTACTACATGACAACCATTGTTGGAGTATTTAATGTCAAATGTTGTATGGGCTCCCCAGTGAGGATTGTGATCATTTCATAAAACATGTAGCTTTATTAACTTTACGATATGTGCATTCTTTTAATGTTATTTAATATCGATTATTGTATGGGTGCACCCAGTGAGAATCGAACTCACTTGCTCAGTAGTAATGTTAGATTAGGTTGGTTGATTTTTCACCCCTTGTTTGGGGCATTTAATGTTTAATTTTGCATGGGGCACCCGGTGAGGATCAAACACACTACTCTGTAGTAATGTTAAGTCACTCTGGTTTATTTTACTACATATCAACCATTTTGGGAGTATTTAATGTCACATTTTGTATGGGATCCCCAGCGAGGATTGCGATCATTTCATAAAGCGTGTAGCTTTATTAGTTTTACGATATATGAACTCTTTTGATGTTATTTAATAACGAATGCTTTATAGCATCGAACTCGCTTCTTTAGCTCTACCCGCGCTAATCTTTTACCAGACGTCAGTAAATATGCTGAAAATAGGTTTTTAAAACCATGGAGTTTAAATGTTAGTTGAGCAAAATATGGCGGAAGACGTCTAAGGTCGAGAAATGTTTAGCATACAGATATGGCTATAATAATTTTTTTTTTCAAATTTATAAGCAACTAAGGAATTTAACTAGCGTTTTGCTTGCTTATTTTTTTTACGCAAGAATTAGTATTCAAGTTACTTAAATGTGTTATGCTTGGGGCTAATGTATGGAAATGAAGGTCATTTCAATTTTACGAAACTAGTAGAGTAAAAAAAATAACGACTTTTAGTAATTATCTAAGACGCAGTGGTGTTACAGGGAATGAAAGAGAATAAGAAGACTTAGTGGAGAGCAGTGAGGAAAGGACAATGAAGGTATACGGTTCAGGAAGATAGAAAATTGTGTTTAATTTTTTAAAGATTGTAGATGACAGAGAACCAAGAACTCACAAGAGAGTTCCACGGGAGAGAAGCGAGATAAAAAAAAAAAAAAAAAAAAATAGACAAGACGGTTGAATTTAACTAGTTCAGCGGTAAAACGGTGAGACCTAATTGCCAGTCTAGTAGACACGTTTATATTCATGCTGTCGAGACGCCGGCTGAAAGAAGCCCATCCGTATAGTGGACATGAAAATATTCGTAGAAAAGACAGAGGGAATCCCCGTCACGTCGGTGAGGAAGTGACTGAAGTCGAGATGCCGGGTCCGGATCTATTATATTGCAGATCCTTCTTTGAATATTTTAAAGAATTCCGAAATATAGAGCAAGAGCATCATGCCAGATATGACAGCAGTATTCAATGCACGGACGAAAGGTTTATTTACACTACAGCTGAAAAGTTTGCAGAGCCTTAAAATGAGATATTTTATAAAGTAACACATACAATTTCAGTAACTACAGCGTATAGGCAATTATGTTTTTTTGTCTTTCTCCAGGCTAATCATACTACTAAAAAGTTCAAATTTGCATTCCTCTGTCCAAAATATATCTGGCTAAATTGTGAATATATTTTATCATGAATATTATATTTTGTTTTCAACGTAAACCCTTCAGTAGACGTTTCGGAATAGCCAAAATTTTTCGGCGACACTAAATGTAAATACAGGTTCTAAATGTCAACTAAGCACTGACTAATGTTGTAGCTGTTTCTGTTTGAAGGAAAAAAAAGATTCTCTACTTATAACAGCATTTTCAATGTTTTTTCATTTACTTTTTAATTTTGGAGTAATATGCCCAGAATTACAAAGTTAAAGCATTTAAGCTTTGGGTTGAGGGCAAGAAATGAAATTTTATTCAAAGAATGCTACTCTTAAAGACAAATTGCCAAAAAGTTTAAAACTTCTAGACATGGGGTGGTTAATAAAAGATTCTCTCATTATAACAGCATTTTCAATGTTTTTTCATTTACTTTTTAATTTTGGAGTAATATGCCCAGAATGACAAAGTTAAAGCAGTTAAGCTTTGGGTTAAGGGCACAAACAGAAATTTTATTCAAAGAATGCTACTCTTAAAGACAAATTGCCAAAAAGTTTAAAACTTCTAGACATGTGGGGGGTTAATACATGATTCCCTCATTATAACAGCATTTTCAATGTTTTCTCATTTACTTTTTAATTTTGGAGTAATATGCCCAGAATGACAAAGTTAAAGCAGTTAAGCTTTGGGTTAAGGGCAAGAACTGAAATTTTATTCAAAGAATGCTACTCTTAAAGACAAATTGCCAAAAAGTTTAAAACTTTTAGACATGGGGGGTTAATAAAAGATTCTCTCATTATAACAGCATTTTTAATGTTTTTTCATTTACTTTTAATTTTGGAGTAATATGCCCAGAATTACAAAGTTAAAGCAGTTAAGCTTTGGGTTGAGGGCAAGAAATGAAATTTTATTCAAAGGATGCTACTCTTAAAGACAAATTGCCAAAAAGTTTAAAACTGCTAGATATGCGGGGGTTAATATTAATTACAAAAAGCAGTTAGAAACTGTTAAAAATGTTATGTTGCTTATTGCGAGCAAAAGAAATAGAAGGAAAACTGCTCCACAGTTGACAGCTGATCTTAATTCTTCCCGACAGCACCCAGTATCAATCTCAACTTTGAAAAATTGACTCGGTGGGTGCATAGGCATAAAAAGACCTGCTCTTACGAAAGGTGAATACGCAGAAAGGATTGTCATGGGTCAAAAAAAAGTATAAGAACAGGACATTAAAGGAGTGACATGCATTGTGGAGAGACGAATCAAATTTTGAACTTTTGGTAGTAAGAGGAGAGTGTACGCGAATGGAAATCCAGGACAAAAACTGAATGAGGATTGTGTGGTTACATCAGTTAAGCGTGGTGGTAAATATGTTATGGCGTGGGGATGGTTTGGTGGAGAGAGGGTTGAGGATTTGTTTCAGGTCAAGGGAATTATGAAAAAGAACAATATCATTCGATTTTGCGAAGAATTGCTGTACCAATTAATTGGGTAAGAAATTGGAAATAAATTCACTTACCAAAAAGACAACGATCTAAAACAATATTTCAATTTATATCAAAATTAATTCGAGTTAAAAAAAAAAAAATAGAACAAAGTTTTGTAACTGAAGATATGGCTGCCTCAATCTTCTGACGTCTCTCGGATTGAATAAGTATGGGAGGAATTGGATAGGATAGTTCGAAGAGAATACACAAAGAGTGAGTGTAAGCTTTTGTGAGACTTAAAGAATATTTGGACATGTCTGCCATCTACATTTTTTCGAGAACGTTTGGTTTCCATTTGGTTTGTTTTGTTTTGTGGCATATCAACATCTCAATGGGTTATTTAATGCTGACACGATTTTTTATTTCTGGTAAGATGTTCTTTTTTCAAATATTTATTGCTGATACTAATTTTAAAAAAAAAAAAAAAAAGTATTTCTGGTATGAAAATCTATTTTTACACTTTCATAGTGTTTTGAGTCAGGTTGGCGGGTCAACTATTTGCCCATAGCTGGGACCCTAACAGGTGCTACCACCCCTCAAAAACGTTTGGAAATAGTACCATGAATTTGTAAAAGAGTAATTAAAGCAGGCGGCGGTTTTATTGAAGAAGACAAAATATAATGTTGTTGTATGATAATTTCATTTTTTTTATAGTTAAGTGCTTGTCAAAATAAAAACAAATACACTGTAGTGACTGAATATTTATCTTTAATGTAAAAAATAAATCTCTATTTAAGGTGTTTCTTAAAGAAATGCAACGGGTTTGATTAAATATTCCTGTAGTGTATAAATGTGCAAGATGCATTCTGATGTTCTGGCACGACACAGTGAACCAACTCTAATAGCAGTAGGCGAAGCAACAACAAAGGCGTAGAATGTTGGTCTCTTAGAGTTTAGCAATTTTACGTTTTACTTCCTTTTTCATTGCTTAAGCCACATTGACGTCAGAAATGGAGCTGTTTATGAGTTAATCAAATTTGAGTACATTCGCTTATGAAAGAATTATAAAAGAGATATATCTCTGATCTTGTTAGGTACAAAATGTTTATTCGAGGTGTTAAACAGAAGAAATCGGTCCAGGCATTAAAAAAAATTCCTCAGTCAATAATAATAATAATATTAATAATAATAATAATAAAAATAAAACTTCAGCGATTTTTTTTTTACTTCGGCATAATGAATCTTTGTCGATATATATATATATATATATATATATATATATATAAAAAATTTCTCAGAGTTAACTTGTAGAAAAAGACAATATTTATAAATATAAAAGTCAATATGAATATAATAGCGTTTTCTTATTAATAGTTACTTTGTTTTGATTAATTCAATTCGTTTTTGCCCTGCATTGAACGAAACGCGTCGGCTAAAATTACAGATTTCTTATTGTCTTACATATATATATATATATATATATATATATATATATATATATATTATTTATTCGAAAATTATTATGGTTATGGTTAGTGGGGCTAAAACCTTTTATTCTACATTCAACACCATCACTTGATAAGAAACCAGAAGTGTTGAAACAAAATGGCTATTTTTGTAGTGATTTTATTACATATTTATGTTATAATTTTCGAATAAATAATTATATTTACTCTACTCTGTATTGAGCACACTTTTTAAGAATATTATTTGTTGGTCATTGGAATTTATTACGTATGCACCAATCCTATACTTGGATATATATATATATATATATATATATATATATATATATATATATATAATTAACATACAACTAGTGTTAGCACGTGCGATGCCCTGTCTTCATCAGCAGCCGACCAGGGGTGATATCACGGTTTCGGTGACTATGGCGGTATCGCCACCCCTGGCGCCACCAGCAGCGTTTGCTACCAGGCAGGGTATGAAGATAAGCTAATTAATCGTTCCTTTAAGTAAAATCTATCTGCAATGAAAGTTTCATGAATGCGTTTGCGCTCGTAAAAGTCGTTATAGTCGACCACGCAAATATCTCACTTGCGCATGTTAGGTCGTGATGTTACGCACATTTTATTTATAATTATATATATATATGTGTGTGTGTGTGTGTGTGTGTGATTTTGGAATTATTGTTTATTAATTATTTGCTCTCTAATAATAAATATATATAGATACTTTTGCGGATCAGTTTTAGTATTTTATATTACTAGGATCCACTTAGATTTTATACCAACGGTTTTGATACATTTAGTATATATATATTATATATATATATATATATATATATATATATATATATATATATATATATATATATATATATATGTAACGATCCTGACTCATATTGAAACTCGGCTGTCCGATTTCCAATCCGAGCCGTTGTCAATTATACCACCCGCACTTCCGAGCTTATAGTACCAGGTATTACCAAGCAGTCACCCATCTAGACACTGACGAGGTTCGACTTTCCTTAATTTCAATTATCATATGGGAATCGATGTTTCCACTTAATTTGACCGTACGCTTAATCATGCTTACGAATAATGATATCTAAACTTCTATATGTGTTATGTAAACTTCTATATATAAATATATAACAAACACACACAAACAGACACACACATCTATCTATCTATCTATCTATCTATCTATCTATTCTCTCTCTCTCTCTCTCTCTCTCTCTCTATCTCTATATATATATATATATATATATATGTATGTATGTATGTATGTATGTATTTGCCGAAGGGCAAAGTTTCGTCCGGGGAGTTAGACAGGCCCTGACCCCGTCTAGGCGGGTTCAAAGGGTATATTTTTTGGCCGAGTTGACTACGGTTGACTACGGTTGACGACGTGTACGACTTCTGTCGAACTCTCTGCTTTGTGTTATAGACAAGCGTATGGTTGCAAGAAAGAAATACAAAAGCAGAAATTGATTTACGTGATTTATTTCAACAGGAACGTCTGGGTTTGGGACAGCTACCTTGTGGTATAGTTCATAAGCCGGCTTCCAATCTGGGCTGATCTCTCATAGTAGTTTTCACTGGTTGGTGTGGCGGTCCTCCTGCTGACTGCTGCTGACCGCTCAGCCAGACCGTGACAGGTCTCTTCCCTGGCCTCCTGTTGACTGCCTGTTGTAATTCCGTGTGACCCCTTTTATGGCTTTTTTTATGGCTTAACAGGCTCGAAAGATGACGTGAGTATAATTAGGAGGGAAGCATTTTTATTGGTCTAAAAATAGAAACACTTTAAAATATTATCTTATTTTTCGACCGGAACTCGTCGGGAACATGCGTAAATGAAGATAATGGTCATTTTGTGAAGGGGCCTTGTCCCGTTCACATCCGGCTCTCGCTCTTGATTATATTAGTTTATTTGCCTGTAAATCAGCCGAGATATGTCTTATTTTATTTTATAACATTTGGCAGAGAGGAACCCGGACGAAGCTTTTTCCGAAGGGCAAAGCTTCGTCCGGGGAGGTAGACAGGCCCTGAACTCGTCTATTTTTTGGCCGAGTCTACGGGCTCGCGGAAACCCACATTAAACTAGACCTTGTGCCACATACATTCCTCGTGTGGGGGGACTGTTAAATACTGTGACGAGTTGACAAATCTACTTCACCGTCAGACGGACGTGCAATACTTCTGTATTCGTTCTTTTTGTTAATAATACGTTTTCACTGAATCTTCCGGGTCCACAACAGTAACCATACATTGTACCACCTTACAATTGATAGTTAGTCCTTTCTTCAGGCTTTCCTTTACTACTTTTTCTAGGAGGTTCTTTTTTTTTTTAAGCCTTTCACCCCAAGCAAGGCGGGAAGCCACTAGGATGCAAGGGGTTACAGGAAATAGCTAGATCAGATAGGAGTGATAGAAGGGAGGATGAGGGTAGTAGATAGATTAAGGCGACTGGAGATGTCGATTGACATTACATTTGAATAGCCCACAGGGAAACAGGAGAAGGGAAAGGAGTTCCACAGGTGAGAGGTGCGAGACATGAAGCTATTAGAGTAGAAGAGACGGCCACATTTAGGAGTTTCGACAGTGAGTGGGTGAGAGCGGGATGCCAGCCTCGTAGGGCGCTGGAACTCATGACGTCTGGGAACCAGCGAATGCAGCTCCTCGGAGCAATTTCCATGAAAGTATTTGTAGAACAGACAGAGGGAGGCGACAGCGCGTCTGTGAGAAAGTGACTGTAGACGAGATGCCAGGGCAGGGCCAACCATATTGCATGTCCGCCTCTGGAGCCTATCAAGAACAAAGGCAAACAGAAGGGGCGCCAGAACATATATGGCAGCGATACTCCATGCAAGGGCGAATTGTGGATTTGTATATCTGGAGGATCGACTCAGGGGAGAAAAACTTCCTAGCGCAGTGGACGAGGCAATAGTATTCCTTCATTATGTTTCAAAAACACAGTGTCATCTGTGTGTTTCAGATTGGTACGATTCGGAATGCCTCCATCGATACAATATTCTAATCATAATCGGCTTTCAGGCGTCCAAAGGATACCCTTGCTGAAGAGGTTGATAGAATCCGGTGAGAAGATGCATCCTTGTCTTAGACCCTTTCTATTTATCTGTATCCACTCAATGTGTTTTCGGTCCGTATGCAGGCAATTTTCTCCCAGTTTAAGATTTGGATTATTCTAATGTACTCCCCACCTCAAAATTAATATTTCTAACAGTTCAAACATATCTCTGTGCTTTATTGGGCAGAGGAATTTCGTCAGGGACACGAGAAAGGGTACTGAACTTTTACGTAATATCAGTCCCCCTTTATGGCAGTGAACACTGGACAATTTTCTCACTGATGAAGAAGACAGCTGAAGCGACTGAAATACCATCCTACAGAAGGATGCTGGGAATACCATGAAAGAAACATGTGAGCAACGGCTAGGTTTATAGAAAGTAAAAACAAAAAGGTCACTTAAATCGAGGGGAAAAAAGTAGAGGGTTTTCGTACACATAATGAGGAAAGAGGGCTTGGAAAATTTGCTACTTACAGGAAAGACTTGAAGGCAGGATGAACAGAGGATAACAACACATAAACTGCCTAAATTACGAAATGGACTAGGTCCGAAATTTATTTTTAATATATTTTATTGTTATACGTTATTTATATACACAAATATTTAAGTAAATGCTCCGTTTATAATAAACTGTATTAACAACATTTACCGGCCTGAATGTCATATAGTCCTCTTACCTTGTTGAACTTGATTAAATTAAGAATATTACACATAATCTCATGAGGTGATAATCCTCTTTCAGGAAAATGGTGCGGTGATGTTCCCAAGAGGAATATTGCGAAAAATATTGTGGTCAAACTCAGATATGAAATACGAAATTTAATAAAGATTTTTTTTATTTTTATTTTTTATTTATAACGCCAAGACGCTGAACTGGTATAGCACGTCAGGTTATATGACGGTTCCGTGTAGGATACAGGTTCGATTCCAGTCGGAAGACGCATATTTTCTATGAAATTTTTGGACATTCAGGCCGGTAAATGTTGTTAATACTGTTTATTATAAACGGAGCATTTACTTAAATATTTGCGTATATAAATAGCGTATAAGAATAAAATATATTAAAATAATTGTTGGTCTTATTTATTGAAAATATTTGAAGAAAGTAACTATAAACACAATGTTTATTTATTTATTTTGCCATCCTCTGCCAGCCACAATAATGGAGAAAGCACGCACCATGGCCAGTGAGCCACGCTGCAAGAGCCACTCCGTTCCGCGAGGCTCGTCCCTTAATCGAGACGCAACCGCTCCAATCCTCCGAAGGAACGCCATCGAACGAGGGCCAATAACCCCTGAAGTCTCCAAATAGCATTTTGTTTATAGTTACTTTGTTCGAACTTTTTTTTTCAATAAATAATTGTCGGACTGCGCCCATTTCATAATATATGACGTCATTCTCTTACGTTAAGATACGCTACGAGAGGTTAGTAATTTAAAAGGCAGTTGAAGTTTTTCGGACACATAATGAAAAAAGAGGGCTTGGAAAATTTGATACTCACAAGACAGACTGAAGGCAAGAGGAACAGTGAATAACAACACAACCTACCTAGCGCGCGAGTGAATGGAATGACGGAACAAAATTTAGGAGAGATAACAAAAAGTCAAAAAATACTAAGAAAGGAGAGGAAAATTGTGGAGAGCCGTTATCGTAAAAGGACACGGCACATAAAGAAACAGAAGAAAAAAAGCTTGTCATGTTAAAAGGTAGTTATACTCGAAAGCTCAAGGCAGTTTTCAGGATATATCAGCCATCTTGTTAGTCGGAACATGGCCATTGAAAGGGTTATTCAAAAGATCCCAGTCGTAGCATTAAAAAGCATTTCTTTATTAAATAACGTATTTCATATCTTATCTAAGTTTGGCAACAATATTTTTCGCAATAATCACCTTGGGAACGTCACCGTACTATTTTCCTGAAAGAGGACCTCCACCTCATGGGATTTCATTCAATATTCTTAATTTAATCAAGTTCAGTAATGTAAGGGGGCTTATTGATCGTTCGGTGACAGTTCGTATAGAGGAATTCATTAATTTTCCCCACGAATTTTCTGGTGTTTTGCTGTTCTTGGACGTTTGTCATTTTGAACTTGCTCTCCGCCGTCCATCAAAAGTGCTTGACACGCAAAAAGGACTCAACAAATCGGACTTGCCGAGATTACCATACAATTGAAGCCTCCTAGGTATTTAACAGCCAGCCACAACCACTGGCAACCAGTGAGCATCGTAGAATCAACGATAAGCCTTCTTTGGTCCTGTTAAAGAATTGCAATACTCGGCATTTCGAAGGGTGTATACATCAGACAATGACAGAAACTCCCAATGTTCCATTGCGACGAATTATCTTTGATTTAGGAATTTATTTTATTCCGAAAAAAAAAAGAAGCTCATTTCAAAATACAGACACGAAAACAAATTCCTACTATGCTACCTAAGATCACGCGCGGAATAGAATCCCATGATCTAAATCTATTTATTATATCATACCCGAAGAAATTAAAAATTATCCACACATTCCTTAATTCATATATATATATATATATATATATATATATATATATATATTTTGTTTGAATAAAAACAGATCACATTAAGATTCCATGTAATAAGTTATTTCACCACAACCCTTTCAAAGGGCTTTGGATTATGAGACTTTACTTCTAAAAGTTGAAAGGAAAAATGAAAAGAAACTTACACATTTTTGACGGATCCCACCTCACTTCCTCACTTCGGTAATTTCACAACTTTTAGAAGTAAAGGCTGATAATCCAAAGCCCTTTGAAAGGGATGTGGTGAAATAAC
>CAHIKZ030000521.1:1620000-1625000 GCA_903632075.3 Acanthosepion pharaonis | reverse complement strand
TTGGCACACACAAAAAAAGGAAGATTTTAAAAATCCTTGATTTGTATCAAGCTTTTCAATTTTCGCTTAGTAAATTTAGCCTTCACTTAATAAGCGAAAGGGGAGGAATTTATAGAATTTAAAAAACAGTTTTGAAACTTTTAAATTATTATAATGAAAAAATAAAAAACAATTTTTTAAAAAATTCATTATTCTTCGAAAAAGTTGTATTTTTCGACTATAAATGTCTATAATATATATATATATATATATATATATATATATATATATATTGTATATAAAAAACATATTTTAAATCATTTAATTTATAATATATATATATATATATATATATATATTAAGGCATTAAAAATTAGAAATTTTATATATATATATATATATATATATATATATATATATATATATATATTAGGCATTAAAAAGCAGAAATTTTGTATTATGGCTGCGATAAGTTTAAAATAAAACACACCAGTCGACCGGTTTCCCCTCTCGTCAGAACTGTTAGATAGATAGATAGATAGAAAGAAAAAAGTCTGTCACGGGGCAGAAATTGAATGGACAGGGAAGGATAAAAAAATAAAAATAAAATTATAGAACTGCTGCTAGAAGCGCAAACAACAAGCCCGAAGCAAACAATCTTTTGTTTGCAAAGAGCAAGTTTATTGGACCCTGATCAGCGAAACCAACACCTTAAGATGGAAAAGGAGTGACGAACTGGCCAAAACGGAAAACCAGTTCACACTGAAATTCATCAACTTAGTTTGTTCTTTATAAAATGATGACTTGCTGTTCTGTGCTTCTAGCAGCTTAACCAGTATAATTTTTTTTTCCTCCCTGTCCATTCAAATTCATGTCATCATTCTGACAGACATTTTTCTTTTCCTCATAATGAAAAAATTTCTAATTAAAAATGAAACCGGTCGACTGGTTTAATTTGTTTTAAAACTTATTATGGCCTACAATAAAAAAATTTTTAGTTTTTAATGCCTTAATACGGATTTGTACTGTTTCAAACCTATTTATATATATATATATATATATATATATATATATATATATATATATATATATATATATATTAAATATAAAAAATTAAAAGTGTAATCTATTTAAAAATTAGATTTTAGGAATTTTAAAACAATTGTAAAAAATGAATATTTATATTCCTCAAGGATTTCTACATTTAACTAAAAAAAATTTCATATGTCAAAATATCAGTATATATATATATATATATATATATATATATATATATATATATATAAATATATATATATATATATATATATATACAAATGTGTGTGTGTATGTGTGTGAGGATGTAAAAAAAAACAGTGAAAAAAGTTTTTTTAAATATAAGCTGTAAATTTCTGATCCTGCACGGACAGCTTCTGTCTGAAAACTCAAGAGGAAATCCTGAAGGTAACATCAATCAGCTAAATGACAAATTATTTGCCTTTTTAATTTACAAAATATCATAAACCAAAAGAGATAATTGAGCATGCATTAATATATATATACATATATATAAAAATGTGTGTGTGTTTGTGTGATTATTTGGCTGCATGTATTTTCTATATATATTAAAACTGCCAAAATAATCACAATCATCAATGACACACTAGCTATCAGCATTAATATATATATATATATATATATATATATATATATATATATATATATTTAGCATGGAAAAGGATCGCCTCTGAGTGTTGATTTCAACGTTCAATTTTAAATTTATATTTACATACGAATCTTATATTGAAAACTTTATCCAATAAATATAGAACACAATTTTATAAAATATATATATATGTATATATATATATATATTTTATATTATATATATATACTCTGGATAAAGAATACGAGCTTCATCCATAATACGTACTAAAATTGTTTTTGAAAATGTGGGAAAATAAAAATACTTACACAAATACGCAATTCTTGTTTGGTAATCAAAACCCTATGAATTGTACTTCTCAATTTCTTTACAGCCAGCGGTTTCCTCTCCTTATTAAAAACAGTTTAAACATAGAATAATATTATTCTAATTTAGTTTTATGATAATATAATTTTATTTTACATTCGTAAGTATTGTTAGGCACATATAATTGTATTTGACATCTTTATTGGCTCGGAATTCCCGAATGTTAGTGTCGAGTTATCGTATGTTTGTTTTGATTAGTCATTTCGCAACTGAATTTCGGCAATATTTTGGAAGATTATTTTGTAGTTGTGCATAATACGCACCTCTAATTTTGCTTTTATTTTTTAGAAAAAAAATGCGTCCGGCCATGGGGAATTACAGTATTTATAGTAAATTTTTGATATTCACTGAAGAGATCAATCAGGTAAGTGACAGACTTACTTACTTTAATCATATATATATATATATATATATATATATATATATATATATATATATATATATATACTAAGACATACCCAGAACGCAATACACTCAATTAAGCGAGTCATCCTTGATAATGGCTCGGAATGTCTCCGAAAGCGTTCGAAATATAAAAATATTTGGACACTTCTTACACAATTCTTTGTCCAGAAAAAAAAGGCCAAAACTCGAACACAAGAAAAATTAAATAAAAAGCTTAACTGTAGTACCTTTGTCTGTCGTTTTTTTCCGTTATGACAATATATATATATATATATATATATATATATATATATATATATATATATATATATATAGTTATAAAATATTTAGAGATATAGCCATGAAGATGTTTCACTTGGTTTCAACCTTTCAGCATCTTCAGGTGATTTGGACCAAATACTACAGTTACACTTTTTTTATATTACTGTTTCAGTAAAAGAATACAACTGTTCAGTATATATATATATATATATATATATATATATATATATATATATTTTGTTGATATATATCATAGGTATATTTATATATATAGACCAATTATTTGATATATTTTTGTATATTTGAAGGGTTAGAGATGCAAATGCCCTTCCGTCGAAATTGAAACGTCGGTGCTTGATCCACCAATTTTTTTCTTGTCCATCTCAAGAATACCGATAGTGTGCGTAGTTACATATGATATTGATTATAGTGGTAATTATAGGTTTGTATGTTTGTATATGAATATGTATATATATGTATTCGTATATGTATATTATCTATATCATTTCTTGCCATCAATAAACTAAAATCTGCTTTGGTTTTATAATTGTGGACTTAATAATCATCAATTGTGTCTCGTTACATTTAATATTGCATGAACTTTACAGATCGTCAATAAGATAATATTGTTAGAAAAAATGGAGCGTTATGTATGTATATTTTTATTTATATATATATATATATATATATATATATATATATATATATATATATATATATGAAAGGTGCACATTCCTATAAATGGTAAGAGTTGTTGATAATCCGGGTTCCTTATATTTTTTGGTTTAAAAACTAAGAATTGATATTGTGTTTTCAAGTGCTTAAGCTAAATTTATGTGTATATGTGGATGACCTCATTATATTTTAATAAGTGGATGGTTTTGAAGAGTTTTTAAATATATCTTATTGTGTTATGAATCAGATTTTTTAAAAAAAAATATTATATATATATATATATATATACTATGCTATATATATATATATATATATATATATATATAAATTATAAATATATACTTTATCCAGGAAAAAAAATTTTTTTATTGCATAATTAAACACTGTTATTTAATAATAAATTAATCCAAAATAACAATAAAATATTTTTTTAATTTTGGGTTTTAAATTTAAAAACATTTAAAATTGAAGTTTTAAATTGTAGGCTAAAAATCATATTTAACATGTATTTAATAAATACATATATAATTTATTAATTATTTATTTATATTTGAAATAAATAAATAAATTATTGTAAATAAAAGAAAGTTTACTAAAATCTGAAAATGACTTAGCTAGTTTTTGTATAAATATATAATTTACTTAAATAATATTTAAATTTAAAAAAAAATTTAAAAAAAAAAAAAAAATTTATATATACTTTGATATGGAAAAATAATCTTACTTAATATGAATAAATTTTCCTTCTGTTATAAAGAATATAGTCTATTAAAAGAAACAATGAAAATATTTTAAAAACAGCAAAGTTGTTTTAAAACAAAATTTTAAATTGTAATTCTAACCTAAATTTTTTTAAATAATATACAGGTTCAAAGAATCAAAATAACACCTATAGTAAAAATAAAATTAATATGAAAATGTTTAACATATATTTTGAATGACCCATGTCCTACAGTACTTAGATGTAAATGGTATATTATATATTTATATATAAAATAAAAAGTTTACTAAATCAGTGAAATTAAAACCATTTCTGCTGTCAAGGCTGATACAAAAAAAAAAAAAAAAAAATGTAACCTCATATACATACTAAACTTAATAAAATAATCCTACATAATATAATGGATTCTAATACATTTAAACTTAAAAACGGCAATTTAAAATAAAATTAAAAGGAAAATATTTCAAATCGTAAAAATAAAAAACATTGGAAAAAATTTAAATTTTAAAAAACACCGTTAACAATTTTTTTTTTTAAATTCAATTTTAATTCAGTTATTTGATGGTTTCTGTCATAGAGGAAAAATCTAGACACCCCGTGTTCAATTTGATGGTTTCTGTAAATGGAAACGTATTTTAGCTGAACCAGGTAAATTTTCAAAGTTACCGAAAATTCGGAATGAATATTTTTTAAATTTGCAAAATAAACATTTTTATTGTTTAAAATATATATAAATATATTTTATATTTATAATATATATATATATATATATATATATATATATATATCAAAGTATATAATTGGTATATACGGAATGAATTCCAATAACCAACAATTACTATTCTTAAAAGAGTGCTCAATACAAAAAATAGAGCAGATATAATTATTTTTATAAAAAATTTATAACATAAGTATGTTATAAAATCACTACAAAAATAGCCATTTTGT
>CAHIKZ030000521.1:1535000-1617500 GCA_903632075.3 Acanthosepion pharaonis | reverse complement strand
GGTTCCCAAACGACCCTCCGAAGGTTTTGAATTCAGAGTTGTCCGTCTCCTAAAACAGTTGACATCCCATGGAGGCACGGTGGAGTAATGGATAGCGGCTTGGATTGAGGAATCGCAGAGCCGAGTTCGAATTCCAGTCGGATCCATTACCTTCAGTTACGTGCTAATACCCTTGGGAAAGGTGTGAATCCTCTTCTTCTCCCTCCACCCATGGGCAAATAGCAGGATTTATATATATATATATTGTTTAGAAATTGGTATGTTTGACGTGTTATCTCAGGGAAAAAAAGTGTTATCTAAAAAGGTATCACAAAATTTCATGATGTCTTTCCTGCTTTTCGTCGACGTTACAACAATACTTTGTACAAAGAATTGCAGAAACGATTATAATTTTACGTCATTCGCAGTTAATAAGTTTTGCTCGCTGTTTTTTTTTTTCCTGTTTATAATTTTCGCAGAATTCAGTACCAAGATGTCTCCTCGAAAGGATCTGTGATCTTTCGACTTTTTTAAACGGTCATATCATCAAGTAATTTGGCAGTTCAACGGTCAAAGTGTCTCTCATTTACAATACACACATGCGCATAAAAATGCGCACATATAAAATAAAATAAAATAAAAACTACAACATATAAGACAGAAGAATGATGATTGGATAAAACAGGAAAAATGTTACGAAAAAAAATTAGTGTTGATCTTATTTGGAGAACCGTACATAAGGAAATTAAATTATTTTATCTTTGGATTGCTCGCTTTATGCTGTATCGGTTCAGCATCCTGTAAAATAATGTGAATAAAGTATTTCCTTTAAAAACCGAAAATATACATGGTGTTTCGAAATAGGTATACATTTGTTTTATCATTTATATATTGACGTGGCTTCTTAATTTTTTACGGGTATTATGGATAATGGCGAATAATTTTATTCGATATGAAAGAAAGAGGATTCTAAAGCAGTATTGGAACAGTGAAAATGTCGAAGAGGCACGGAAACTTCAATATAATTATTTGAATTAAATTTAATTAAATTTAATTCAAATAATTATATTGAAGCTGAAGAGGAGAAATTGAATCTGTTCCACAATCTATCATGTAAGAAAAAAATCATGTAAGAAAATAAATTTTGGAATAAAAAGAAGAAAAAAAAATGAGGACAGTGGTCAATGCATCGAAATTTGGCCGTTCTGGAAAGTTCATGAATGAAGGAAAAGAAATATAATAGTATGAAACAGATGTAATTGTAATAAATAAATAGAAATATAAGTAAACAGAAAATTATATATATATATATATATATATATATATATATATATATATATATATTATATATATATATATATGGCCTAATATTAGGGCCAGAAATAAAGGCACAAGAGAGAAATTGTGTTAAACATATATATTAACAGAAACAGTAATACAAACGAGAGTGTTACAGCAAGAATGTTCGGTCCGACTGTCAGAGTTGACTGCTGGAAACTTACCTCTCTAAAAGGCAGTACAAAGCTGGGAGAGTCCGTGTTTAAAGTGCCATAATATATATATATATATATATATATATATATATATATATATATATATATATATATATATTGTGTATTTAAATAAATACACACAATATATATAAAATATATAATATATATATATATATATATATATATATATATATATATATATAAACAGGTAGGTTTGTTTCACCTTCTCTAGGTTTAAGTAGGTCTGCTCTACTCATTGTATTGAGCACTTTATTTAGTTGTTTTGGGTACTCGCATCGGGGTATTTTTTTCTTTGGGACTTGAACTCGCATGCTGGACGATTATTTTCGGTTGACGTCCATGTTCTTGATTCTTTCTTTTTTATACCTTTTTTTTTTCCTTTTAGTATTGGTTTGTTTATTTGCAAATCAATATACTGAAGGTTTTCCGAGCGAGTGTAGTTTCTTATACTCATAAGATTTCTATTAAGTATATATATATATATATATATATATATATATATATATATATATATATATATATATATATATATATATGTAAGAAAAAACAGACCACTTTAAGGTTCCATTATAATAATTTATTTCACCAAAGGACTCTGGATAATCAGTTAACACTTACAAAAGATGAAACGAAATGAAATGAGATAAAAATTCAAATTTTGATGGGTAGTGTAAGTTTTGTAATTTAATAGAGGGGGTAATGAAGGGTGGTTTGAGAGACATGAGTTTGAGTTTAGATATATATATATATATATATATATATATATATATATATATATATATATATATATATATATATGTATTGTGTGTGTATGTATGTATTAAAATTAAAAGAACCTGAAATTTAGACGCTATACCAAAACATTGTTAAACTCCAGGATGGAGAACTAATAGAAACTACACCAGAATTTAAAGACTTACTTAAGGCCGAGGCATTCATGGATCGGCATGATAAAAGCAGAAGCTCCTCAAAAATACTTTCTAACCAACTGAAAATTGCAGCACAAGAACTACGCAACCACCATGACATAATTGTAAAAAAAGCTGATAAGACCAACATTTTTGTCATCCTAAACAAATTGGATTACAACAAAAAACTAGACCACATACTCCATGATCACATAAAGTTTAAAAAACTTAACAAGAACCCGACCAACCAACTAAAATCAAAGCTTAATAAACTTATTAATGCTAATAATGCTGAACAGAACTCTTTAAAACTCCCTAAAATTGTTGGTGATTATAGACCTCGTTACATATACGGCACTATAAAAACACATAAACCTAACTATCCTCTCCGTCCTATCATATAGCAAATTCCAACTCCTGTATATCAGCTAACAAAATACATTAACCTACTTATTACTCCCTATCTTCCTAGTAAATATAGTGTTAAGTCAACATTAGAAGTAATCCAAATCCTAAAAAGTGAAAAACCCGGCAATGAAATCATGGCTTCACTTGATGCTGAAAATTTATTTACCAATGTCCCTGTTAGTGAAACTATTGACATAATTATAAGAAATATATACAGTAACTCATCTTTACCCCCCCCCACTTAAAATTAATCCTAATATATTACGGAAACTACTATTAGCTTGTATTACTGAAGTCCCTTTCTTAGATCATAATAATAATAATATATATATATACAACGTGATGGTGTCTCCATGGGTTCAGTACTGGGTCCGACATTTAGTAAGTTCTACATGTCAAACTTCGAAAATAAGATATAGTTTAAAAAATAACATCCATCTACCTAAGATATGTTGATGATATTCTCATATTAGTTAAAAATACAGATCAAATACTTCAACTTTAAAAACGTTTCTAAAATAATTGTCCTTAAATTCACGTATGAACTCGATACTAATAATAAAATCCCCTTCTTTGACATATTGATAAACACAAATAATAACAAATTTACTATTTCGCCATATAAAAAACCTACCAGCATAAATTCGTGTACACTTAACTACAAGAGCGAAAGTCCATATTATTACAAAATAGCAATCTAATACATCGTGCAGAAACTAATTCATACACAAACAGATTTTTTACAGTGAACTAAAGAATATAAAACAAACACTTATTAATAATACCTTTCTAAACTATATAGTTGATGAACAAATAAGATGCTTTCTTAGAAGTTTCAATACTAAGCAAACATAATACTGCTACAACTAATCTCTAACATATTAATCTCCTATATCATAATGAAATGCATACTAATTATAATCAGGATGAAAATATACTAAACAAACTGGTAAATACTAATATATCTACAACAGATCCTAGCAGAAAAATGAAGTTAATCATATACTACACTAAATCTAGTATATCCAACTCATTTATTTGCAATGATTTCTCCCCCACCGTTAGCGACTTGCAAAAAAACCCCAAAAAAACAACAACATAGTTTACAAATTCAAGTGCCCTCTGTGAGATTGTATCTTCAACAGATTAGATAATATTTATGCTGGTCACACCACAAACTCGCTTTCACGACGCTTGACTCTACATTTGAATGATAACTCTAACATTTTAGGCATTTAAAACAACATGCTTGACCGCGTACACAATTTCGGATAATCCTTGTTGAAACAACAACTATACTTAAAAATGAAAACAATAAACAAAAGGTAAAAATTCTTGAAACATAAAACAGTTGAAACCTAACCTGAACAAAACAAACTATGAAAACCTCACAAATATACTCAAATGTCTATCTTCCCATAAATAAAACTTCTCGCTTTCACTCATGCATGATCATGTGCGTCGTCATGAGCCGTGGTGCAATTTTCGCTTCCGGCGTTTCGTATGCACGGATTTTCGTTGCTTGGAAATCTTCCATGCAAGCAAAAAACAGACTATTATTATTGCCATGTCCGTGTATTGTTTAATATACTGTCATGACATTGTCATCTTCGATGATAGATTATGTAAGCCGAAATCTTAGATAAGATTAAAAAACATGTATCAATATGGTGATTTTCTTTCGTCTTTCAATGATAATGTTATTCAGCTTATCAGATGATATGAAAGGAATTTACATAAAATAGACAAAACTTATCTATCTTATGTAATGAAACATGCATCAATATATATATATATATATATATATATATATATATATATATATATATATATATTAGGAAAACGAAGATTTAAAAGGTCATGGTGATATTTTAATTCATTAGAACCGAAATTACGGTTCTAACTCATCAAATCCAACATCATTGCACAAATAAATGGATAACAAATTTTCCAGGCGCAAGGACAATAATCGAAGCATAAATTATGTTTAAAAATATGGCTTCAAAACTGGAGGAAGGGAGAGAGGAGAAAAGGATATGTATTCAGATTGGGCTAATGGAGAGGACCTTGTACCACGGTGATGGTCCAAGGTAGAACCAATAAAGAAGAACTCGAACACGGATATGGAATAACACAGATATATTACAAACAGGAATATATATAGAGCAGTAGAAGTGTTAGTACGAACAATCAGGTTTAGTAGGGAGAACAATGTAGTCTCGACCATTATCACTATTCCAATGTCTTGTCGTAATTCTCTGAACGTGACTCTGTTTACTTTACTCTCTCTTACATCTTTCTTTCCATTATTCTCCATCTTTTACTTTACTCTCTGTCTCTTCTTTCTTTCCATCATTCTCCCTCTTTTACTTTACTCTCTCTTTCCATCATTCTCCCTCTTTTACATTACTCTCTCTTTCCATGATTCTCTCTTTTTTACTCTCTCTTACTTCTTTCTTTTTCCATCACTCTCCCTCTTTACTTTTACTCTCTTTCCATGATTCTCTCTTTTTCTTTACTCTCCTTACTTCTTTCTTTCCATCCTCCCTCTTTTACTTTACTCTCTTTTCCATGATTCTCTCTTTTTTCTTTACTCTCTCTTTCTTCTTTCTTTCTATCATTCTCCTCTTTACTTTACTCTCTCTTTCCATGATTCTCTCTCTTTTTCTTTACTCTCTCTTCTTTCTTTCCATCATTCTCCCTCTTTTTACATTAAACTCTCTTTCATGATTCTCTCTTTTTCTTTACTCTCTTTTTCTTCTTTCTTTTTTATCATTCTCCTCTTTTACTTTACTCTCTCTTTTTCCATCATTCTCCTCTTTTACTTTACTCTCTCTGTCTGTTATGGTCCGGTTCCTTGTACCACGGTGATAGTCCAAGACAGAACCAATAAAGAAGAACTCGAACACGTATATGGAATAACACAGATATATTACAAACAGGAAAATATATAGAGAAGTAGAAAGTGTTAGTACGAACAATCAGGTTTAGTAGAGAGAACAATGTAGTCTCGACTAGTATCACTATTCCATTGTCTTGTAGTAATTGTCTGAATGCGACTCTGTTTCGGACTGCCCCCGACTCGACTCTTGACTCCATTGACTGACTCGCTTTGATTGACTGACAGACTCCTGACGGACTTCTGACGGACCTCACTCCAGACTTCAGACTGAACGGTATTTAGTCACCCCACCACGAGGGCACCATGTGGCACAAGGCCGGTTTAACGTGGGCTCGGTCAACAATATGCCCTTTGAACCCGTATAAACGGGTTCAGGGTCGGTTTACCTCCCCGAAAGAGACTCGGCCCTTCGGCGTAGCCTCGTTCAGGTTCTTCCCCGCCCAAAGGCAGAGAGTTCAACCGATCAGCCGGTTAGTCGGTCGTCCGACTTCGGACTGAACGGTATTTAGTCACACCCCCCACACACGAGGGCATCATGTGGCACAAGGCCGCTTTAACGTGGGATCTCCGAGCCCGTGGGCTCGGCCAAAAATATGCCCTTTGAACTAGTATAAACGGGTTTAGGGTCGGTTTACTTCCCCGAAAGAGACACCACCCTTCGGCGTAGCCTCGTTCGGGTTCCTCCCCGCCCGAAGACAGAGAGTTCAACCTCTTGAGGCGCAGTTTTTATCACGTATGGAATAGTCCATTATGTTATTATGGGTAAGGTCCCATAACAGATTTCACCAACTCTGGTATCATATCAAGTGATATGTTTGGCACCAACACTTGATAAGAAACCAGAAATGGTGAAACAAAATGCCTATTTCTGTAGTGATTTTAAAACATACTTATGTTATAATTTTCGAACAAATTATATTTGCTCTACTGTTTTGATCACTCTTTTAGGAATATTAATTTTATTTATTGGAATTTACTCCTTATACACCAATCCTATACTTGGATATATATATTTAAGCATATTCATTGAAATAATTGCTTCAGCCGTTTCCATAGTAATTAATTTTACGAATGAATATGCTTATAAAGCTGCGTAAATTTCAAGATTAGTTATTCCAAAAATTTCGCTTGAGGATTAAACAGAGCTTGATACTTTAATTCAATTTCATTTCATTAATTATATTGAAGGTTTTGGCTCCTGTTTTCGAAACATGAGAACTCTTATGTAGGAAAGGAATCATATTTTAAAAAAAATAATTGTATATATATATATATATGTACATATATATATATATATATATATATATATATATATATATATATATATGTGTGTGTGTGTGTGTGTGTGTGTGTGTGTGTGTGTGTGTGTGTGTGTGAAAATATATAGAAAATAGGAAAGATCTCGTTAAGTAAATAATCCAAAGTTCTTTAATATTTTTGTTAGTATATTTAAAAAACAGTGCTCACACACAAAAGTAAAGCCTAAATACAATTATTTATTTAAAAATATGATCCAATCGCTGCATAAGAGTTCTCATGTTTCAAAACAAGAGCTGAAAACTTCAATATAATTATTAGAATTCAATTGAATTAAAGTACCAAGCTCTGTTCCATCTTCAAGCGAATTTATTTGGAATAACTAATTCTTGAAATTTGAATTTAGACACCCCAATCTTACCCTGGCTTGACCTCTTTGAATGTAACTGAGATATTGATATAAATTATTAACCCTTATGCCCCTCACTTTTTTAAAAATAATTGCTCTTGCCGTTACAATAGTAATTTTAATTTTAATAATGAATATGCTTATAAAAACGCATAAATTTCAAGAATTAGTTATTCCAAAAAAAATATTTCGCTTGAAGATGGAACAAAGCTTGGGATAAGTGGGAAACATGAATTAAATTACCTTATCAACTCCAACTGTCCAGGCCTTAAATATTGTCCATCTTTTTGGTAGAGTTTTTGTTTATTATACCCATATCTACGTTATTGATGGCATCTTTGGATTTTTCTTCAAACACAGTTTTA
This sequence comes from Acanthosepion pharaonis, assembly GCA_903632075.3. Lineage (NCBI taxonomy): Eukaryota > Metazoa > Mollusca > Cephalopoda > Sepiida > Sepiidae > Acanthosepion > Acanthosepion pharaonis. Next base: position 1,609,758 of record CAHIKZ030000521.1, on the reverse strand, counting down.
CCTTAGTTTATATTAACCTGAGGAAGCCAAAGAGAGAGCATACGCTCTGTGTCGAAACGCGTCGTTAATAAATTTTTTCCTTTGTCTCATCGTCTTCGCTTTTGCTTTGGATACTTTTATACTGTTTGCGAACACGCACACACACACATATATATATATATATATATATATATATATATATATATATATATATGCATATCTACTATGCATATATGCAATCTAGACGGCTCACACACATACACATACTTGGTAGGTTTGCCTGGCTCTCTCTAGGTTTAACTATATATATATATATATATATATATATATATATATATATAGAGAGAGAGAGAGAGAGAGAGAGATAGATAGATAGATAGATAGATAGATAGATATGTATATGTGTGTGTTATAGAGAACTAATCTTATTTATGAGTTAAAATGCCCATTAAGTAACCGTAATCCCGATCAAGTTAAACTCATCAATAATTATATTGGTCATACCACTACATGACTATCAAAACGGCTAACCTTACACCCAGACGACCATAGATCAAATAGGACGCATTTAAACACACACGTAAACGTACAAAACTACATACGCAACGTACTATTAGAAAATGCAAGCATAATAACCTCATCAACATATAAAAATGTGATTAAAGATAATGGAAGCATTAATAAAAGAAAAAGCCAACACTATTTAACATTAACTATTAACACGGCCACAATATGCTGACCGTGTTTGGAATTTAATATATTTCTATGACTTTAGACACATATATAAAAAAATGTACATTCAGTTAAAAATACAAAATCTTCCTTGATAATTGCTAACAGATTAACTGAAAACTCTCAGATATGTTTAACTTTTGGATAGTTTTTACATAATTTGTCCTTTGTATCCCTTTGTCAGTCGTCTTCATCAAAACTTGTATAAAAGAGGGCTTGCTGCCCAAATACACAATATATATATATATATATATATATATATATATATATATATATATATATATATATATATATATATATATATATGTATATATATATATATATATATATATATATATATAAAGAAATAATCACACATAGAATTAATCAGTAGTATTAATGCGATTATTGGCGACATCCATCGCTAGAAAACATAATATATGCATTAAAATCCTGTTCATCCATAGTGCGAGTTTTGATCCTTGACGAAAAACTTGTTGTCTGTAGTTTTTCAGTTTATTTGATGTTAAAATGTTAGTACTTACTAATAGTCTTCTATTCATCATCAGGCATGCGTTTTTTTTTCCTTATAAAATCAAAAACTTGAGACGATATACCTGTATGTCGACCGAAAGATGGTTTTTGAATATCTGCTATTATTGATGGTTGTGTAAGATCTCGGAACGTGCAAAGACGCAACGCTAAGTTTTTCAAAATTTTTTAAGTGAGAATTTTATTTAAATATTTCTTGTGATGTGTTATACAGGTATATCGTCTCAACTTTGGATAGAAGACTATCCGTAAGTACTAGGATTTTAACATCAAATAAACTGAAAAACTACAGACAACAAGTTTTTCGTCAAGGAGCAAAACTGGCACTATGGATGAACAGGATTTTAATGCATATATTATGTTTTCTAGCGATGGATGTCGCCAATAATCGCTTTAATACTTGATTAATTCTATGTGATTATTTCTTTGTATGTAAATCATATGCTTTATAATATTTTATATATATATATATATATATATATATATATATATATATATATATATATATATATACTGACTCTCCCGTCGAATTCGACGTATGAGGGTCAAGCAGATCAGTTCCCAGGAAACCGACAGCTCGACAACAGCACATGAGAGTTGATTATAGTGGTGAAGGTTTCGTGCCGGACCATCCACACTTTTTGAAGGGATGAATACAGAGACCTGGTGCACTAAGTGCCACAAGGTCCCCAAACGACCCTCTGCAGGTTTTGAATTCAGAGTTGTCCTTCTCCTAGACTAGTTGCCATCCAAGGCTATAGAAACCAGTCTGTCCTGCTATTTACCCCATAGCTGGAGGAAGAAGAAGAGGATTCATACCTTTCCCAAAGGGTATTAGCACGTAAGTGAATGTAATGGATTCTAACTCGGCTCTACGATTCCTCAATCCAAGCCGATACCATTACTCCACCGTGCCTCCTACATATATATATATATATATATATGTATATATGTGTGTGTGTGTGTGTGTGTGTGTGTGCGTGTGTGTGTGTGCGTGTCTTCGTCACGTCATGAAGTTTCAAACTCTTTTCAAGCGCATTGATGCTTGCCAAATTCCAAGTGAAGCAGGTGTTGGAGTCACGTGATCTCCGAGTAACTTTAGCACTCGACTTCGCTGCACCCTGCACTTTTCTCTCTCTCACACTCTCTTCCCATTTCTCCCCCCTCTCTCTCTCTCTCTCTTGTGTTATTGTTTCCAGCATCCTTGATAGCTGTCACATAAGTGCTCTTGCAAAGCCTCTAATCGATACATCAGAATAGAACATTGTTGACTCGTGCAAAACACGATGCTGCGATTCGCGCCCTTCCGTATCATGCAAACATATTATTTCTAAAAAAAAAAAAAAAATCAATATTCTCCAAGTCTTGTTGGTACCGCGCATACCAAATAACATTTGTTGTTCAAAATGGTGAACTGAGAACGAAGTGTTTTGTTCTTTTTTATTTATTTTTTTTTATATATTTATTTATATATTTATTTTTTTTTATATTTATTTATGTATTTATTTATTTTTATTTTTATTTTTATTTTTTTTTACCAGTGTGTCCTCGACTCAACTATCGGCGTTTAATAAACACTAAGCGGTGATTTTTCTTGACTTAAGTTACAAAAAAAATTGGAACTATTTTATATTCATGGGACGAACAACTGCGACCTCTAATTTTTATTAATTCTAAATTCACTCCCGGTACCGCGAAGGGTCTTGTCACGTTGATCAACAAAGATCTTTCTGACCATTTCTACATTTTGTAGACGCCCCCGCCACCATCGCATTTGATTTACATCCTGTTTATCTATTTCTGGTGTGTGTGTGTGTGTGTGTGTGTTTTATTGATTTCCTCCTCCTAAAAATTGTATGAAGTTAGTTTTACCGACAAGAAATATGAAGCATTGTCAGACATTATTAATTCTTGACTAGAATTTCTTTCATCTTCATTTTACTTGCTTTATTCACACTTGTATTAATACTATCGTCAATTTTTATTAGATGAAGCATTGTCAACCATTATTCATTTTCGACAAGTAGTTTTTTCATCTTTATATTTTACACTTCTGGTAATATCAGCTAGAATTTTTATTAAATGAAGCATTTTTGAACCATTATCAATTTTTGACTAGTATTTCTTTCATCTTCATTTTACTTGCTTTATTTATCGTTGTATTAATAGTATCTTCAATTTTTATCAGATGAAAAACTGTCAGCCATTATTCATTTTCGACTAGTAGTTTTTCATCTTCATTTTTTTACACTTGTAATATTATCTTGAATTTTTATTAGATGAAGCATTGTCAATAATTTTTTATTATTGTCTAGTGTTTATTTCATCTTCATTTTACTTGTTTTATTTGCAGTTGTATTAATAGTATATTCTATTTTTATTAGATGAATCACTGTCAGCCATTATTCATTTTCGACTAATAGATTTTCATCCACATTTTTTTACACTTTCAGTATTATTATCTTGAATTTTTATCAGATGAAGCGTTGTCAATAATTTTTGATTATTGGTTAGTGTTTATTTCATCTTCCTTTTACTTGCTTTATTTAAACTTCTAACTCCTTGAACTTTTAATGAATGAGGCATTGTCAACGATTATTTATTTTTGACTTGTACTTCGTTCATCTCCAATTGAATTGTTTTATTTAAGCTCGTATCAATATTATCTTACTTAATTAGATGAAGCATTGTCGCATATTATTAATTATTTACTTGCACTTGATAGATATATATCACAATTAATTTTTATAAATATAACTCGACGCCTTTTCACAATTCCTACTATATATAATTTCTGTTATTAATAGTAAAATTTACAGACGATAAACTCTTCCACCTCGACGCCGTTTCAACCGATTTCATTTGGACGGTCCCAACAACTGAAGAACTTATTGACACAGAGACATGCGACAATTATCATGAATATTAAGATGTCTTAGAAGTCAGAAGCTCATAACAAAGAATGTAGATCCAGAACAACAACGATAAAAACGAATAAAGAAGTAATAAAATAATAGTAATAATGAAGAAAGAGTATATCGACCCTGATTATTGGGATAAAAAGTAACAATAATAAGATGGAATAGAACTAGTAATAAAATAATAGTAATAATGAAGAGTATATCGACCCTGATTATTGGGATAAAAAGTAACAATAATAAGATGGAATAAAACTAGTAATAAAATAATAGTAATAATGAAGAGTATATCGACCCTGATTATTGGGATAAAAAGTAACAATAATAAGATGGAATAAAACTAGTAATAAAATAATAGTAATAATGAAGAGTATATCGACCCTGATTATTGGGATAAAAAGTAACAATAATAAGATGGAATAGAACTAGTAATAAAATAATAGTAATAATGAAGAGTATATCGACCCTGATTATTGGGATAAAAAGTAACAATAATAAGATGGAATAAAACTAGTAATAAAATAATAGTAATAATGAAGAGTATATCGACCCTGATTATTGGGATAAAAGTAACAATAATAAGATGGAATAGAACTAGTAATAAAATAATAGTAAAAATGAAGAGTATATCGACCCTGATTATTGGGATAAAAAGTAACAATAATAAGATGGAATAAAACTAGTAATAAAATAATAGTAATAATGAAGAGTATATCGACCCTGATTATTGGGATAAAAAACGTAACAATAATAAGATGGAATAGAACTAGTAATAAAATAATAGTAATAATGAAGAGTATATCGTTCCTGATTATTGGGATAAAAAGTAACAATAATAAGATGGAATAGAACTAGTAATAAAATAATAGTAATAATGAAGAGTATATCGACCCTGATTATTGGGATAAAAAGTAACAATAATAAGATATTCACAATAAAATAATAGTGGAATTGGGCTAAAACGTAACAATAATAAGATGGAATAAAACTAGTAATACATTAATAGTAATATCGGTGTTTACTATGGGATCACCCAATACAAGGCCCAAGAGCCACTCAAGTTACAGATTTATTCAATGAGCTGCTTTATAGGGATAAAATAATTGAATAGACTATGTAGGTTGATAACAATTGTATCTAGACTTGAAGCGTTCAAGTTTGTAATATTTAGGGATGCATCCTATCCGGAATTGAGTCTGACAGACCTTTTCGGAAAATACAGGTTCTCTGGAACAATATCTCTCACGGGACTTCTTTCTTACAAATGGAATACGAAAAGATTTCGAATGATTCGACACTGTGGCCCTGACATGTCGGGACGTAGCTGTAATGGTCTGAATTTCTAACCAATGAAGATCGTTTGAACATTTTCCATGGACATTGCGATAGAGTAGCGATAGGCTGGCGAATTATCGTCCGTGTAAAGAGGGACTATACGGCTGAGAATAACTAGTCGCCCATAGTTAGATGTGGGCAGTTTCAACCCAGATGTGACGGCAATGCTTCAGTTAGTTCTGACCCGATGAAGAAGAGTGTATTGCCTCAGAGTGTTGCGATAAAAAAACAGTAATAATAAGATGAAATAGCATGAAATAAAAGTTATAAAAAGGGTGTATTTAGCGTTAAGTGCGACACTGAGATCCGTAAACGTATTGGGATGGCCAAGGAAACATTCCCAAAGCTGGGCAGAGTATTGCGAGACAGGAGGAGTTCTTTGGTAACAAAGAAAAGAATACTGAACTGTTACGTGGCATCTGTTCTTCTTTATGGCAGCAAATGTTGGAAGACTTCCTCAAAGATGAAGAAGAGACTCGAGGCGAAGGAGATGTGGTTCTACAGAAGGATGCTAAGGATCTCATGGACTGAGTTAGCAAAGATGGGGTCTTAGAGAGGATGCAAACAAGGATGCTGTCCGTGTGAAGGCATTTAACTGAAAGGTGCTTAATATCATAGTGATCTTGTTCTTTCGAATTATTGTTTAGAGTTGTCAGACAGTTTATTGTTTCTTTATCTTGTCTTATATCGCGCTCTTGGATGGCCAAGGAAACATTCCAAAAGCTGCGAGACAGGAAGATATCTTTGGTAATAGAGAAAAGAATACTAAACTGTTACGTGATATCTGTCCTTCTTTACGGCAGCGAATGTTGGACGATTTCCTCAAAGATAAAGAAGAGACTCGGGATGTGGTTCTACAGAAGGATGCTAAAGATATCATGGACCGAGCGTGTGAGCAACGATGAGATCTTAGAGAGGTTGCAAACAAGAAGGAGGCTTATACTTAACTTCACGAAGAGGTTGCTGAAGTTTCTGGGACACATAATGAGGAAGAGGGCCTGGAGAATCTGATACTCACGGGTAAAAATAGACAAAGAGAGACAGTGGAAAGCAACGTGTGACATACCTGGCAAGTGGATAGCAGAACGTGGTCTGGAGAGAAAGCAGACGGAAGGAACTTGTTGAGAGCTGCAAGTGATGGTCGGAGGTGGGGAGGCCATGATCGCCTACGTCCTGAAAGGACACAGCACATAAAAAGAAAAGAAAGATTTTGTGATTTAAATCAGCATTTCCTTTGGGTGAGCAAGATATCTCATATGACTAAGAAATCCATGACGCTGACAATATACCGGGTGATTGAAAAGTAACTCCCTATTTTATGTATGATTGACCAACCAGGACTCCGGACTTAACACCCTGTGACTTTTTTCGTTGGGGTTGGTTAGCGTAACAAGTTGACTATACCAAACCATGACTTTGTAAGCTCTTGAAGTGTGAAAACAAGAAGTTATGTCTTTTTTACTACAACAGTTCCTGGTGAAATCAGTTGACACGATTCCGAGACGAGTCGAGAAGCTAATATTAAAATCGGATTCCCACATCGAATTTTAAATAAAACCTCGTGCTAAACACTTTTCTCTCATCTCCGTTTCTTGTAAAAATTTCCTTTGGGTGACCAGGATATCACATATAACGAAGACATCCGCCACGCTGACAGTATACCGGGTGATTGAAAAGTAACGCCCTATTTTATGTAAGATTGGCCAGCCAGGACTCCTGACGTAACACTCTGTGACTTTTTTCTTTGGGCTTGGTTAAAGGAATAATTCTACTATACCAAGCCATGACTATGGAAGAACTTGAAGGGCGAATACAAGTATTTGTCTTCTTTACCACAAGAGTTCTTGGTGAAATCAATTGACACGATTCAGAGACGAGTCGAGAAGCTAATATCAATATCGAGTACCCATATCGAATTTTAAATAAAACCTCGTGCTAAACACTTTCGTCTCATATCCATTTCTTGCAAAAATTATAGTTAATAAATAAATTATAAGTATTTTCAAATGCGGAGTTACTTTTAAATCACCCTGTAGATAAAACTGTCACAGTATCTATAGTTTTATGAAATAAAACTAATATGACAATTGTAATCGTAAAGACATTATCGACTATGATTGTTCTGATAAAAAAGAAGAAATAAAAGAATACAAATATTATTATTTTCCCGAATATTCGCTTAACGGTAGAAACAGTTTTTAAATTCCTTGGATTCTGGAATGAAGTATATTCAATATTAGTTCTTGAGAAGACTTTTTTTTCCAATTTATTTTTATCGCGACAACTTCATTTTGCGTTAACGCTCTGAGGGAATGCAAGTGAGAAAATTCTGATGAAAAGAAACAAAAAGGAAAACATTTCCTTTTTTTTTATATATATATACTGAAGACGTTTTTTATTATTAGAACTAAAGTGATTTAAGGTTATAATATATTAGATTTTATAAGCGAGTGTATCAGAGTGATTTTAACATTCAATTTCCGTCCATCGGACCTGGGTTCAGATCTCACCATGGTCGATTTGCAAAGAAGATAACTAATTGATGCTATCCACTGGGTGAGACAAAGGCCACGTCCACAAGTTAACTATACCTTTGCTTAGACGGAAATGTCCATCGACTGTTGTGCCAGCACGACGTCGCAAATATCTTTGAATGTAGTGGTCTTGAAAATGTGTTTCACGATAGATTTCTCGTTCCCTCCCAGAAACTGTAATAAGATCTGCTCAGCCTCATTGCAGCATGTCAAAGGTGTGATATCTAGACGTTGAAATCACTGCTAGTGGTGGACTACTTAAACAGTATATTATCCCTACTTACAATAGAGTCCAACGTATTTTTATGACGATTAGGACATACCGATTAGTGTTCATAGGTACGTTATATATCATAAACAATGGACTATTCTGTCTCGATGTAATGGAAAGACGGAAAAAAACGTATCAGGGACGCTACTTGGTTTCACTGAGAAAAAGACAGAACGAAAGAAAGATACAAACAAACAGAAGGGGAAGATAGAAGTGTTTAACCTCTCCGGACAATATCTCATCAAAAATAGACTATTCTGTTTTGATAGCGAGGAAAGACGAAAAAAAAACATATCAAAGGAACTACTTGGTTTCAATGTGAAAATTAAAGAAAAAATTAATAAAAAGACGGGAAGATAGAACAGTTTAACGACTGTTTCACTGAAAGAAAAAATGTCGTCAATTTCAAATATTTTCATTTGTACCCACTTACTTCTTAAATTAACGACCAGCGTTCATATTTCTGATCGTTATTGCAATATTTTGTTGATGTTCAAATATTTACCGATGTGATGGGTAGATTTCTACGGATATTTTAGCGAAATAGAACCCGCCGAGAGCTTATTCAATTATTAACTTCAGAATTAAGATTCATTATAAAATTCGCATACGAAAACTGTGAAATTCTCAGGGGCATTTCTAGTTTTCAATAGTTGTCTCTCATCCAAAAATAGTTTCATACAGAATGAAAATACAACACTTGAAATATATTTCAATTCCTCCATTTTTTTTTTCTACATCCCACATACCCCCTCTTTTGATAACATTATATAAAAATTCTGTTTGTTTATTAGTTTCCTGTTGAATGAATTGCCGCGTAAGTTATGCCTAGTCAGTATCTCATAAACAATGGATTATTCGATTTTGATCGCGAGAAAAGGGGAGGGTGGGAAAGACAAATCAGAGACTCTGTTAGGTTTCGGCTTGAAAAAGAACGAAAGAAGAGATAAAGGAGGGAATAATATTCACATGTTTTTAACGTGTGCGTCAGTGAAATGGAAAAAAATATTTGTCAATGTTAAATCTATTCCTTTAAATCATCGTCCGTGCATTGAATACTACCGCCATATTTAGTCTAGTGCTCTTATTATATATCTTAAGATTCTTGTCAAAATTCAAAGAAGGGTCTGCAATGTTATCAATCATGACCCGGCACCTCGACATGAGTTACTTTTTCACCGACCTGAAGTAGCTTCCCGCTTTCTTTTCTACAAATGGAAATTGTTGGATGGGTTTCATCTTTTTTATTTTTATTCCGCCCCAACCCAGACAAAAATTGTACAGATGGGAATCAATTAGGACTACATAGAGACTCGAGGTATTAAGGTAACTGCAGTAAGAATGGTAAGAGAGAATATGTTGTTGTCGGTATAAGGAATACTGTGTTATGTTTGGGTGAGTAATTGTGGCTAAGTTGAACATAAGACAGATTGAAGACCAGTTCCCTTATCCTCCTTATGGTCTTGTGTCACATTTTTGTATTTTTTTCAAAATAAATATTACTCTCCTCTATTACACGTATGGGAACTAGTTTAGACTTCGTAGAGACTTTGTGATATTATGGTGACTGTAGAAAGAATGTTAAGGAAGAATGTGTTGTTTTGGTGTATGGAATACTGTGGTAAGTTTTAGGTCAGTAATCGTAGCTAGCTAAGTTTAAGATAAGATAGATTGAAAATCAGCTTTCCCCTATCGCCCCTTTTGGCCTTGTACCACATTTTTATATTGTCAAAATAATTATCACTTTATTCTATTACATATATGGGAACTAATTAGGACTTCATAGAGACGTGAGGTATTATGGTGACTGTAGTAAGAATGTGTTGTTTTTGTGTAAGGAATAGTGTAATATGTTTGGGTCAGTAATCATGGCTAACAAAGTTTAAGATAAGACAGTTTTAAGATCATCCTTCCCCTATCCCCCTTTTGGCCTTGTACCACATTTTTATATTTTCAAAATAATGATTACTTTATCTTATTGCATATATGTTAACTTGTTAAGATTTCATAGAGACGTGAGGTATTATGGTGACTGTAGTAAGAATGTGTTGTTTTGGTGTAAGGAATAGGGTAGTATGTTTGGATCAGTAATCGTGGCTAGTTAAGTTTAAGATAAGACAGATTGAAGGCCAGCCTTCCTCTATCTCTATTTTTTGACCTTGTGTCACAAGTCTTTGTATTTTTCGAAATAAATATCGCTTTCCGCCTTTGTGGCCAAACTTTATAAATCTAAGCGTCTTAGGTTATTGACCACTAAGTCTCAACGTTTTACCGTTGAACTTGCTAGATGCAGCCATAGGGTGTATTTTAATAGTTTTTTTCTCGCCTTCAGATTTATTGCTTCCCTGCCTCCTAAATCATCTGAAAATGAAATCTTTTACCAAAAATAATTGGCGGGGATGTGGTTAAATATACAATTCGTCCGGGCATTGAATATTGCCACCATATCTGTCCAGGCGCTACGACTATATATCTCTGAATTCTTAACAAAATTCATAGATTAAAATTTTCAAAGATTTAACTGCCACCTCAATCGCCATCTTCTGCTTACTTGAATTCTGATCTTTTTTGTCCTTCCCTTAATCCTCCCCACGAAAGTCTTCTGTATTTCTTTCGCACCTTGCAACCTGATGCGTTCTAATACCAACATCGCCTTGCTTGAAATGAAACTAAAACTCCAATTTGTGGTTAACTGGGGCAAGTAATGGCTTGTAAAGTTTAATGCCAACAAAACTACTTTCATTTACTCACTGCCGAGAACCTTTTTCTGCTTGTCATCAGTATTGACTCTTCTTAGACACATGTTTTTCAATTACATCTATTGGAATGATCATGTTGAATCAATTGCTAGGACTACTGCTAGGGAAGTGGGTTCACTGTGTTGTGCTGTACAATTTCTCTCGTCAGAATCCATCTTGGACATCTACGAATCTACCATTCGTATTTGCATTGAATATTGCTGCCATTTCCGATCTGGTGCGCATGTCATAGATCTCGAGAGTCTTAACACAATTCAAAGAGTCTGTAATTTAAAAATTAAGATCTTCAAAGATTTAAATGCAACGTCAATCGTCGTCTTCTGAGTTCCTTCAGCGCCATTTTCCCCACATCTCCTCATTAAAGTATTCCCTACACGGTAAACCCATGGATCTTATTGGCATTATCATTATGGTTATGGCGAAACGATTAAAACAAGCAAAAAAAAAAAAAAACAAACAAACAAACAAAAAACGTGCACGTCAGTGCGAAAACGACTGAAGTAGAGATACCAGATCACGGTCGATTACATTAAAGTGCATTCTGTTCAGCTTAGGTTTTTAACGATGCAAACTGGAGAATTTCCGCGAGTATTTTAATGTCGTGGAACTAACAAGAGACTTATTCAATCATTTTCTTGAAAATTAAGTAGGAAAAACTTGAAATTTTCCCGGGGATATCTAGTTCTCTATAACAGTGGTTAAGAACTGGTTAGGACTTCACAGAGTCTTTGATATATACTGTAAGTAAGAATGGTAAGTAAGAATGTATTGTTTTAGTGTATTGTGTTAAATCTGGGTCAGTATTTAAAGCCATTGAAGCTATGGACATTACTTATCTTTGAGCTTCTGAATTGTCTACGGATATATTGATGTATAGAGACATGTTCAAATCGTCTCGGATACGAAAAAAACAAACAAACCTCCAACGCGTGTCAGAGCGTTTGCGAATCAATTTTTCCGGTTCCTGTTCAGACTGTGCACGCGGTCTTCCATATTTTCATTACGACGCAAGTTATTATTTTGAGTGAAAAAGACTGTGAAGACATTGGGGGTGGGGGGAGATAGGACAATAGCAGAACAGGGAATATCCGGAAAGCAGAAGATGGCGATTGACGTTGCGTTTATATTTATGAAAGACGTAAAAAGACAGCGAAGCAACGAACCGGAAGGGAGTTCCACGTGTGAGATGCAGGAGAAAACAAACTCATAATATAGAACCTCTTAGTAAATATGTTTAGCTATTTGTATCATGACAATGCACTTAAAGAGCAATAAGTCAAGTAATGTCATTGCACCTAAAAGAGGAAAGAACAAAAACAAAACCGAATCAATAACATCAAATTTATTTGCCTTAAGGCAGGAAAATGGCGTCTCGTCTACAGTCACTTTCTCACAATCGTGATGTGGCTTCCTTCTGTTTTTTGTTTTTTTCTACAAGTATTTTTATGGCAACTACTCCGACATGCTACTTTCACTGGTAAACCAACTGCATTAATTTAAGTTTGCTCCTACGTTGGCATCTCACTTTCACTGTCGAAACAATTAAATGTAATCCCCTCTTCTATTCCAACAGATTCCTCTCACGCACTTCCCAACAGTGGAACTCCCTTCCGCTTACTTGCTCCCCTGATAACTATAATTTAAAAAAATTTAAGTGTAATGTCAATCGATATCTTCTGATGCCTTGATACTGATCCCTGTCCTTCGCTATAACCTTTCCTCAAACACCCCCTCTTTACTCTTGCTTTCACTTACTGTTACCCATTGTGTGCTAGTGGCTCTCCCCTTTGCTTGAGGTGAAGTGCTTAAAAAAACAAAACAAAAAAAAGCAACAAAAAAAAGAAGAAAGAAAGACTGTATTCGAACCACAATAGAGTTGTAGTTATAACGTGTATAGACATTCATTCCAACGCTTTGTAAAACTACCGTGCAACTGTAAAGTAACATGTTTCTGTATTCGGCAGCCGGGATAAACACCTGGTGAATTTTGCACCTAACCCCTTTAGTATATTTTAAGAAAAATTGGATACAAAGACTATTCTGGAATGCTCCCTGTAGACAAACTCGCAAACACATTAGAAGTGTACCAAACCGTGGCCTGTCACAAACAACGCTGTCGTTACTGCTAAAATGCATTAACTTCCGCCAAACCGTGCTCACATTCATTGTTTCGCTTCCATAATCATTCAGCAAGCATAAAAAAAAATTCGAATATTTTTTCTATGTAAGAATTCATTGAAAATTACTTCTGCATCGTATGTTCTTACATGTCAGACACCATTTTACCAGACTGCCACTCAGTATATGGATAATTGGTGGGAAGGATTAACTTCACCTGCCAAACCATCACCGCTTGAGATGCTGGTTAAATGGTTGGTTCCTTGTACTCTTCCAGGAATTAAGTGATTCCTTATTCTATGTTTCATCTCTACAAAGGTCAAATCAAACTAACAATGGCGGATCATTGATAAATCTATGTTTCATTTCTTTAAGATTTATCGCTCAGGTGTTCGAAATCATTCACGTAGCTTTATGGAGGGGAAATGAATTTCTAACCTGTTACCATTTTCCTACAGACGTAACGTTGCTAAAATAAAAAAAAAAAAAAATTCCAGAGAAGGTTCATTCTCTAGCGACACGACATTACATCTATGACCCGTCCGACTGCGACCACATATTTGAATCAGCCTAATTTCCCACATATATTCCACTTTAAGATAACTGCCTTCCAAGGACCTCTACCTTGTGAACCAGACTCTGGAAATTAGTAGCGCTTTTATTTAGTGTCACCAGTTTACACAATTTTTGTTAGGTCCTGACCTGGCGTTTTCGGCTTTAGTCACTTTCCCACAGGCGTAAAGATGTCTTTTTTATAAATCCTTTTACGGTAATTGTTCGGATGACCTCTTCGTTATGGTACCTAGACTTTATAATTTTAAGTGCAGTTCTTGACTGGCATCGAGATCTCGTCAATTTACAGTTGTGGTACTTTCTTCAAACTCCATTCTATCATTCAGTCAACTTTGATCTTGAAAAAATTAAATGCAACGCCAATCATTATCTACTGTCCTCCTGATTTCTCTTCTTTTGTTCTTCATTTTTGGTAAAATGTCTGGTTTTTACTTCTTCCACTCCCAGAAATTTAACAGCCTTACTGTTTTAGCAGCCTTACTGTCTACATGGAATGAAATCGATTACAAATTTTCCACTCCAAGCAAGGCAATAGGCTATAACGAGGCAAACGGTTAGTGAGTGTTAAACTACTATCAAGAAGAGAAGACACTAGAAGAACAAGATTTTAGAAGACAGAAGATAACGGTTGATAATGAATTAAAAATTTTTGAATATCAAATTGCCGGGTAAGCAGGAAACCGGAAGTGAGTTTCCCAAGCTAGAATGTCGATAGAAGAAACTGTTAACATAGAACTTACGGTTATATCGAGTCATTTCAACTGTAAATTTATAAAACCTTGCAGCCAATCTAGATCTGCGCTATATAATATATATAGTCTACGTTCTATAGAAGAAAGCTCATCAGAACAATTACCATGAAAGTATTTATAGAAAAACTCAGAGAATCTATATCTAAGACCCCCTCACACCCCCTGCTGTATTTGAATTAGCCTCATTTACCTACGTATTCCACTAGTATTTAGTATGTTTTACTAGGACTAGGTATTTCCAAGAACGGCTACTTTATTGACCACAATTAAGCGTGGATAAATCCCTGATTAGTATGTCTTACGGCCACATTATGTTGAACCACTGGTTCCCGTACGATCAACGATGTTATGCGACTTGGATGTGCGGGTGGTGTCATGGATAATGACTTGGAATTTTTAATCGTCGAGTCGGGTTTCAATTTGGGTTTGTTATATTCACTTACGTACAAACAACCTTGGGAAATGTATGTATCCCCCTCTTTTATGCCCAGATATGTATTAATTTGTAAAACTTGTGTCGGTAAATCATTGCTATCCAAAAATAAGAAAATTCTTAACAATGTAAAAATATTTATATTTATATAGGCGGATTGGGATAGTCAAAGACACATTCCAAAAGCTAAGCAGATCGGTTCGTTTTTTTTTTTTTGCTTTACGGTATATCGACACCTCAATAGGTTATTTAATGCCAACAGGATTTTTAGGATATGGTCGTATGAATAGAATATTTGTAAGGTAGGCACGGTGGAGCAAAGGATCCCGGCTCGGGTTGAGGAATCGAAGAACCGAGTTCAAATCTATTACATTTCAATACGGGATAATACCGTTTGAAAAGGTATGAATCCTCTTCTTTACCCCCCACCCAGACATGGGTAAATAGCATGACAGACCGGGTTCTATAGCCTTGGATGGCAACTACCGCAGAAAGAAATGGCAGGAAAAAAATCTGCCTCGTCAGTTATGTATTGAAAGATACATGAACGCCTAGGCGTGTATCACGCATAACACATAACTGTCTGATAGACGTGCTAATACACTGAGAAAGGTATTAATCCAATTCTTCAAAGATGTGGGTAAATAACATGACTGCTGGATGTAGCTTATCGTCGTGCCTAGGACACCTCATTGGGAATGGGTGTCTTACCCCTCTGCAAAGGTACAGTTTGCGCATTCTGAGGCCCCAGTTGACAGGGAAGTGGTTTAACGGTGGGTGACACGGAAATCTGAAGGCGAACCTTATAGCCAAAGATGCATTCCAAAAACTAAGCCGATTGGTTTGGTTTATTTTGTTTTATGGCATATGAGCACCTCACTGGGGTATTTAATGCCAACAAGATGTTTAGAAAAGGTTCGTAAGAATAGAATATGCATACTTTGTAAGAAATCAGTTTGTAGATTAGGTTTCATTGACGTATTTTTGTAAAGAGGATTTTTGTTGAGTGTCAAATGTATTGCCGGTAACTTTTTCCACAAATGTATTGCTGGTATTTTTTACAATAAAATGCTATTTTTACACCTTCATTGTGTTTTGACCCCAGTTTGGGCGTTAGCTATTTTCCCATAGTTTAGACCCTAAAAGGTGCTACTACACTGGGTCTGGGTTGACCTGGAAACAACAGCAATTAAGAGGTGGTTCTATACTTCTCAAAACCTCCTGATCAGAGGCCACGCTGCTGGATGTAGTTTATCGTCGTACCTAGGACACGTCATTGGGAATGGATGTCTTCCCCCTCTGCAAAAGTGCAGTCGGCGTATTCTGAAGCCCCAGTTGACAGGAAAGTGCTTTAACGGTGGAAAACACTGAAATCTGAAGACGAATCGGGATAGCCAAAGATGCATCCCAAAAACTAAGCAGATTGTGTTTTTTTTGTGTTTTTTTTTGCTTTACGGTATATCGACACCTCAATGGGTTATTTAATGCCGACAGGATTTTTAGGATTTGGTCGTATAAATAGAATATTTGTAAGGTAGACACGGTGGAGCAAAGGATAGCGGCTCAGGTTGAGGAATCGAAGAACCGCGTTCAAATCCATTACATTTCAATACGGGCTAATACCGTTTGAAAAGGTATGAATCCTCTTCTTCTAAGCATGACAGACCGGGTTCTATAGCCATGGATGGCAACTGGTCTAAGCGTGTGTCATGCATGGCACATAATTGTCTGATTGGCGTTCCAATACCCTTAGAAAAGGTATGAATCCTCTTCTTCTTCAAAGATGTGGGTAAATAGCATGACAGACAGGGTTCTATAGCCTTGGATGGCAACTGGTCTAAAGCAGAAAGAAATGGCAATCAAGAGCGAGGAAAAAAATCTGCCTCATCAGTTATGTATTGAAAGATACAAGATCGCCTAAGCGTGTATCCCGCATGGCACATAACTGATTCTTTGTAAGAAATCAGTTTGTAGGTCAGATTTTATTGAAGCATTTTTGTAAAAAGGGTTTTTGTCCAGAGTCAGATCTATGGCAGTAATTTTTTTTTCAAATATGTATTCCTGGTAATATTTTTTAAAGTTATCGCTGGCAATTGTTTTTTTTTTTTTTTTTTCAAAAATGTATTGTTGGTAATATCTTTTTCAAAAATATATTTCTGCTAATTTTTCTGTCACAAATATACTGCTGATAATATTTATTTTTCAAAAATGTATTGCCGGCAATTTTAAAAAATATATTTTTGGTAATTTTTAAAAAATGTATTATTGGTAATTTTTAAAAATGCATTGCTGGGAATTTTTTAAAAAATGTATTGCTGGTAATTTTTTAAATATATTGTTGGTAATTTTAAAAAATAATTGCTGGTAATTTTTTACAAATCTATTGCTGGTAACATTTGAAAATGCATTGCTGGTAATTTTTTTTAAATGTATTGCTGGTAATTTTTTAAAAATGTATTGGAGGTAATTTTTAAAAATGTATTACTGGTAACTTTTTTAAAATGTATTGCTGGTAAATTTTTAAAATGTATTGCTGGTAATTTTTAAAAAATATATTTTTGGTAATTTTTTAAAAATGTATTACTGGTGATTTGTAAAAATGTATTGCTGGTAATTTTTTAAAAATGTATTTCTGGGATTTTTTAAAAAAATGTATTGCTGGTAATTATTTAAATATATTGCTGGCAATTTTTAAAAAAAATTATTGCTGGTAATTTTTTATAAATGCATTGCTAGTAATTTTTGAAAATGTATTTCTGGTAATTTTTTTAAAATGTACTGCTAGTAATTTTTAAAAACGTATTCCTGGTAACTTTTTAAAAATGTATTGCTGGTAAATTTTTAAAATGTATTACTGGTAATTTTTAAAAATGCATTTCTGGTAATTTTTAAAATGTATTGCTGGTAACATTTTTATAATGTATTGCTGGTAACTTTTGAAAATATATTACTGGTAATTTTTAAAAATGTATTGCTGGTAATTCTTTTATAAATGAATTGCTGGTAACGTTTTAAAAATGTATTGCTGGTAACTTTTGAAAATGTATTGCTGGTAATTTTTAAAAAATGTATTGCTGGTAGTATTCCTTTTTTTCTGAACTGAACTACGTGTAATTTTTTCAAAATTATATTGCAGGTAACTTTTTTCAAAAATGTATTGTTGTGTATGTTTACCATAAAACATGTTTTTTCATCCATATTGTTTTGACCCTAGTTTGGTAGTTAACGAGTTGCCCATATCTTGCATCCTAACAGCCCGAGTCAGAGTGGAATTAGGGACAACAGCAATTAAGAGGGGCTCAATACCTCATGATCAGAGACCTTGCTACCGGATGTAGTTTATCGTACGCTTGTGTTTGATGAAGGTTAATATAAAAAAAAAAAAAAAAATCAACTTCTGAATTTTGTAAGACGGTGTAATAAATAGTAACAGGTAATTATTTCGGGGTGGAAATTAAAATTTAAATAATACTTAAAAGAGATGTTTTTTCAAATTGGTGTCACGGAATTTGAATGGGTGAATTTGAACGCCAGCGTATTTGGTTGATCTGAGGCAAGTTCAGAAAATATCTACAATCTTTGCGTCACTGAGTGCAAAGAGAGAACGAAGAAAATACAAGCGTGAAGTTGGACCAATGCATTTTCGCTTATTCGAGTTTTTTTTTTTTTTTTTTTTTTGAAACGAGAAACAAAAACGTCTTTTTTGTTTGCCGGCTATGAAGTTGAGGCTTTTAAGTTTTACACTGTCAGTAGAAGGTTAGTTGAAAATAATTTAAAAGAAAATAATATATACATATATATATATATATATTTCTCTTGCATCACTAATTAGATTCGTCCATTAAAGTTTTCTTGTTTTATTTGGTTGCTATTTTTTTTTCATCTCTTCAAATAACAATTTCTCTGCCCATGTTTACGCGTTGGCAAGGTGAGTTGGCAGTCTTAGATGTTTTTTTGAGAAACTTGTAAACGTTGGTGCGGCATTGGAACCGCCATTAAAAGACTCTAACATTTTCAGAGTTTTAACAAAAAAGAAAAAGAACTTTTCAAAGGCTGTCAACAAAGAAAGCTTTCCAAGAATTTTCTTTACTTTTTACACAGAAAGCTGAAATACGGACTGAACTTTGAATTCGAGTTCGATATACAAATTTATGCCTACGCCCCTTTCATATGAATGTCAGTCATGCATGTCGTCAAATACGTCCAGAAATATTTTAACAGGTGCGTTTAAATCAATATTTATGAATGATTTCAGGCGAATGAAGAATGTATGTCTTAGCAAGGGTCATCCTTCTTCGAACGACGTGGAGTGGCGTTACAGAATCGCATGCAAATAGGAGGAAACCTACATCACTTGAGGAATTTCAACAGAAATCTCTATCTATAAAAGACAGGATGTGTGTGTGTGTGTGTGTGTGTGTGTGTGTGTGTGTGTGTGTGTGTGTGTGTGTGTGTAACGAATGCACGGCCGCAATTTTCGACAGATTTGCACCAAAATTGGCCCTCGTTTGATGGCGTCCCTTCGGAGGATTAGCGCGATGGCGTCTCGATTAAGAGACGTGCCTCGCGAAACGGAGTGGCACAAGCAGCGTGTCTCACTGACGATCGTGCGTGCTTTCTCCATTATTGCGGCTGGTAGAGGATAGCAAAAAAAAAAAAAAAAAAAAAATTGTGTTTATAGTTACTTTGTTCAATTTTTTTCACGTGTAATTCAAATAGAAAATAATGACATAATCAAGATGTTGACATTCCACACTACTTCAAACCGAAGATTAGGAAGGAAACCTCCATCAATAAATGGACTTGAGAGAATGATTTATCCAAAAAATTATTTTCAAAGAAAGCGTTTATAAATTCTAAGCTATGGCTGTTCGGTATTTGAATACCGATTTTTATTTTGTATAATGAAACGACTTACTACTAGCAATGCTTGAAGAAAGAGCAATAACAGGTTGTGGGCTTGACAAACCTAATTACAAGAAAAACAAATTTTAACAGAACGAGTTTATAAATTTAAACCGACAGTAACTCTGTTATATAATTGTCTAATTTTTAATTATAATCAAACGACATTTCTAAATCGAATTCAAACAAATAAAAAAAAAACAAAAAAAACTTCTATACAGAAATACGCCAATGAAACCCAATCTCCAAACTGATTTCTTGCATAGAATACATATTCTATTCATACGAAACCATCCTTAAAATCTTGTCGGCATTAAATAATCCATTTAAGTGTTGATGCCGTAAAACAAAACAAAGAAAAAAAAGTTAACTTACAGACAGATATCTTACAAAGAGTACATATTCTTTTCATAAGAACCAATCCTTGTTGGCATTAAATAACCCACTGAGGTGTTGATATGCCGTTAAAAAAAATAAACCCACACCATGACAGATTTCTTACAAAGAATATATATTCTATTTATACGAAACTATCCTAAAAATCTTGTCGGCATTAAATAACCTATTGAGGTGTTGATATGACTTGAAACTAGATAAACACAATCCTTGACCTACAAACACACTTCTTACAAAAAATACATATTCTATTCATACGAACCTATCCTAAATATCTTGTCGGCATTAAATAACCCATTCAGGTGTTGATATGCCGTAAAACGAAATAAACCAAACCAAAAAACATCGCTGGAGATGCTGGTTATATGATCGTTTCCTTTTACTCTTCCAGAAAATACGTGACTCCTTATTCTATGTTTTATCTCTACAAGAGTCAAATCGACTCATAGATGGAAGATCACTAATAGATCTATATTTCATTTACCGCCCAGGAGTTCAATATCGTTTACGCAGCTTTGTGGAAGATAAGTTAATTTTCACCCTGTTACCGTTTTCCCACCGACCTATAGTGAATAACTTCGTCCATGTATATTGATATTTATTGATATAAATACAATTATGGCACAAAGCCGAAAAGAGAGAAGGGTTGAGGCTGGTCTTCACTGACTATCTTATACCTAGCTAATCCCATTCACAAGCCATTCACTTAATGTATACTATATTGCCGCCTACGCTCAGAGAACCTAAAAAACGTACCCCATGACATCAAAATTTCGTGGTCATAAAAAATATTATATATAAAAATCTATGGATGATTTACAGTGTGAGTTGGGTGAAGCCAAGACCAAATTAAATATCAAAACAAATAAACCAAAGATAACTGATGTTAGTGGGTCCCGTCTAACCCTCAAAAAAGAAAGGTCGCTTTATTCTGCCTTAGACAGGAGCAGGAGGCTCTCTCTCTTCGGGAGAGGGAAAGGAGAAAATAAACACCGAGAAGGGGAGTGAGGTATGCAGACCCAGTCGAGATGAAAAGGGTGGGTCAATAAACAAACTGGAGAGGTTGGGAAATTCAACTTGGATCATAACCAAAGTCTGCATCTATGTATATTGCTGGTCATCTATTGTCAGTCTTCTTTTTTTTTTTTCATATAAACATATATTGCTGGGATTTTTGCTATAAATATGTATTGTTGGTCATTTTATTAAAAATACCGTAATTTCCCATGTATAAGACGCATTTTTTCTAAAAAAATAATAAGCAAAATCAGGGGTGCGTATTATGCACAGCTGCAAAAAACTTAAAAAAAATTGCCGTAAAATAAAATAAGAATTATCATAAAACTAAATTACAATATTATTGTATGTCTAAACCCATTTTTTTTTTTTTAAATAAGAGTGGGAAATTCTGGCCATAATGAAATTGGAGAGATACAATTTATACATGGGGTGCGTATTATGCATGAGTAGAATCATTTTCCAACGTTTTCAACACAATTATAGATGTGCGTATTATGGATGAATGCGTATTATACAAGGAGAAATTACGGTATGTATTGTCACTTTGTTTATATAAAAAAATGTATTGCTGGTATTTTTGGTATTAAAATGTATTTTTATACTTGCAAAGTGTATTGATTTTCTTTGGGAATTCACTATATCCCCATAGCTGGGACCCTAACAGGTGCTACCACCGCGGGTCAAGGTGGACCTGGGAGCAACAGGTAGTTCAAGGCTTCTCAAAACCTAGAATCTTTCATCGCCAAGAGGCCTTGGCTGTTGTATGTAGTTTATCACTATAGCCCGGATTTTTCGGGGATTGTGGCCATCATTAATGAATTCTGACAGGCCTTCTAATTCTCTCAGAATAGTTTCACCGTTTGAATAAGTCCGGTGAGACGACACAACCTTGTCTTGCTATTCTTTCTACTTTGGTGTTTATAATGGTTTAGTTTGGCTTGGTTTGATTTACGGCATATCAACTTCAATGGGTCATTTAATGCCGAACATTTTTTTTTTTCTTTTCCCTGATAATATTTTTGTTTTGTCAAAAAGTTATTTCTGTTAATATATTTTTCGTCAAAAATGTATAGCTGGTAATATTATTTTTTCAAAAACATATAGCCGGTAAAATTATTTTTCGAAAAACGTATAGCTTGTAAAATTACTTTTGCAGAAACGTATTGCTGGCAATATTTTTTTTTCTTCAAAAACGTATAGCTGGTAATATTTTAGAATGCTTTTTACGTCAGTTTCAGGGTTAACTATTTGCCCATAGCTGGGACCCTAACAAGCGCTACCTCCGCGGGTGAGGGTAGACCTGGGGACACCAGCAATTAAGAGGTGGTTCCACGCTCCTCAAAACCTCCTGGTCAGAGGCCTTGCTGTTGGACGTAGTTTATCGTCTTACCTAGTACGCGGATGTAGTTTATCATCTTACCCAGGATGCCGAATGTAGTTTATCGTCTTAACCAGGACGCGGATGTAGTTTATCGTCTTAACCAGGATGCGGATTTAGTTTATCGTCTTACCCAGGACGCGTGTTTATAATGAATGTATCTTCTATCCATACGCAGTCGGTATTCTTCCGAGATCTTTGTAATATTTCTCGTAAATAAGTCAAGCTCACCTAGCATTAAGAATTGTGTCGTCCTTTATCAATCGCATTAGTGAAATGATGAGCCCGAAATGTAATTAACAGGTCAGGGACACTAAAATCAAGCAGGTGCGGAAGTTTAAACATCTGGGAAGTGTTTTGACAGAGAACGGCAAGTGCGACACTGAGATCCGTAGATGTATTAGGATTGCCAACGCCTAATTCCAAAAGCTGGGCAGAGTATTGCGAGACAGGAGGATTACTTTGGTAACAAAGAAAAGCGTTCTGAGCTGTTACATGACATCTGTCCTTCTTTACGGCAGCGAATGGTGGACAGTCTCCTCAAAGATGAAGAAGAGGAGACGGAGATGTGGTTCTAGAGAAGGTTGCTAAGGATATCATGGACCGAGTGTGTGAGCAAGGATAAGGTCTTGAACAGGTTGAAAACAAGGAGGAGGCTTATACTTAACATCAGGAAGAGGCAGCTGAAGATTCTGGGACACGTTATGAGAAAGGAGGGCCTGGAAAATCTGATAATCACAGGTCGAAAGAAAGAAAGAGAGACAAGGGAAAGCAACGCATGATATACCGGGCGGGCTTACGCAAGTGGATGACAGAACACGGTCTGGGGGAGATGGCAGATAGATAAGACATTGAGAGTTACAAGTGATAGATGGAGGTGGAGGTGGAGAGACATGTTCACCTACGCCATGAAATGGCACGGCATATACAAAGAAAAAAAAAAGAAGAAATTACTTATATTATACTCCTTTTGCATTTGTCAGGCTCTGTTGGAATGTTATCACACGTTAGCGTTTATATATACAGTAGGAGGCACAAAAAAAAAAATGGACGCGCCCATAGAAAATCGACTTTGTTTTTTTACCAAGACAAGTGATTAATAGAATTCGGTTATTAATAGAAGGGTAGATAAAGACTTTCCAAGAGTAGCTTAAATGTGTCACATGGCCGAAAGCATGGGGCCCCTAGTGAGAATCGAGCTCACTACTCCGTCGTAATTGATCTAGCGAGATAAGATCGCTAACCATTACACCGCCTTGGGGGCAACCCGCGACAGGCATAGATATGTACATTATACAAGTCAAGAACCCAACTGAACAGCTTTGGGCGACAATGAACAAGCATGCCCGTAATAGGAAAGTCTACACAGAAGATGATCTTTTTTTGCGAATTTAAGGAATGCTGGAACATTCTGGAGAAGGATGTCCACTTACTAAAGAATTTAGTCTATGGCATGCCACGAAGAATTAAAGCCGTTATTAAAGCAAAAGTTTACCCAACAAATCCTAAATCATTTTTTGACTTTTATAACGTACATATGTACACCTGTACTAATAAACGAATTCTATTACTCACTTTTTTTTGGTAAATTACAGAAACTGACTTTCTATAAGTGCGTCCCGTTTTTGGCCTCGTACCATATATATATATATATATATATATATATATATATATATATATATATATATATCAGTTATGAAAAATTTGGTAATCCGTATGGGTAGTCCCAAGGAGGATGAAATATCGAGAGCTCAATGTAAATCCAGAGATAATAATTTAAAGAAAAACAGACCACTTTTCGGTTCCATTATAATAATTTATTTCACCAGAGCCGATTTTTTTCGGTAGTGTTATCTAATGATCCAGTGTCCCTTAAAAGGGATCTGGTGAAATAAATTATTATAATGGAACCTTAAAGTGGTCTGTTTTTCTTTAAATTATATATATATATATATATATATATATACAAAGTTACTCCGGTGTTGTAAACATCTTCAGAAAAAAAAGAAAAAAAAGAAGACACTGCCACCCGGTTTCACTGATATAAAGTGAAATAAATCGGTTAGATCTTCGCTGTTAGTTTTTTAATTGTAGTTTGATTACCGAGAAACCCCAGGAGACTCTACTTGATGGCGTTTCTGTGTAGTTCACATCGAAACCCGATTATAATTGTCTCTACAACGGTTCTATTGATGTGAACTTTCGCGAGAGGAGCTCAATTAATGGTTGTTAAAGTTTGTAACTTTAAGCGTGGCAAAAAAAAAAAAAAAATAAAAATAAAAAGATCTGAAGAAGACATTTTGAAATAATGAGGCAGTTATTTGTCGTCAGAGAGAGATTTCCGGATGATAGCTGTCGGGACTTTCTCTTTTGTAACATCGGCTTCGGCTTTGAACCTTATAACAAAATTAGTGTTTGAACCGAAATCGATAAACAAACAAAAAAAAAAAAAAAAATTAAATTAAATACAAAAAATTGCATTTAACAACACTATTTAAAAGTAGCTTTTATCGACAAAAAATAAAGAATAAAAAAATGATTAAAAAAAAAAATGTGTAAAAATAAAAATGTTCACCAGAAATTAAATTTAATTTCATTAAGGAGCAATGCGTCATCAGTACCCGTCAATTTCCTGGTTGGTGATCAAAGTTCAAGTCTAGACCCCACTCCCACTAGAAAAAAAAAAAAAAAAAAATCCCGATTTTCAAAGCAAACAGTCCTTCAAACCGACCAGGTTAATCTTACTAAACAAAATATAAAGATTTACTCAGTACATTTACAATGCATATAACGACGTCGATCCTCTACAGGGATCGTTACTATGAGTTATTAATCATCTTCAGGGGCTTACAACCATATCCCGTTCAAACATCGGTTCTCGTACGATCAACGAAGTTAAGCAACGTCGAACCTGATCCGTACCATGGGTGAACTGTTGGGAATACCAGGTGCTGTAAACTTGGATGTGCGGCTGGTGTAATGGATACTAGTCGAGTTCCGATTTCACTCGTGTTTGCTATGTTCACTTCCGTGCAAATAACCGCGGGAAGGGTATAAATTCACCTATTCCCCCCAGCTATGGGTTAATTAGTACGACAATGGTTTTCGAACTACTAACTTCACTTAATAATATTTTCTTATATGTATTTTGAGATTTATATTTTATGTCTGATTCTTTTCGGTTTGTCTTGAGCTGCAAAACTGGTAATCTGTCTGAGAATTTCCAATATCTATGGATGTCATTCTTCCATTTGATACTGATGACAAAACCAATTCCATAATATTTCCTGTCTGTTTCTAAAGCTGTCTAATTTCTTCTTTGATTTTGGTTTCTTGGAGAAAACATCGTCGTCAGCTTTATCTCGATTTCCAAGAATTAAACTTCTTCCTTTCTGATCGCTTCCTTTATGATTATGGCGCTAATGACAAATTGTTGTGTGACATTGACTGCTTGGTAATGTTGGTGGAAGGGGAGTTCGAGTTTGTCGAGCCATTCTCTCTTGTCCTTTGACTTATTCGTTTTCTTTTCTGGTGGAATTTTTTTTTTTTTTTTGGTTTAGTTTTTTTTACGGTATATCAACCTCAAAAGGTTATTCAATACCGACACGATTTTTACTGCTGGTAATATTTTTGGGGGTTGTTTTACAGCATATCAACCTCAATACCGACAAAATTTTTATTGTCGGTAATTTTTTATTTGAAACGTGTATTGCTATTAATATTTTTCCTTCAAAAAATCTATTTCTGTTAATATTTTTCTTTTCAAAAAATTTATAGCTGGTAATAATCATTTTCAAAAACGTATTGCTGGTAATATTTTTTCTTGCCGAAAATGTATTGCTGGTAATAATTTTTTACAAATTATTTCTGGTATTAAGACCTATTTTTACCCTTTCATAGTGTTTTGACCCCAGTTATGGGGTTAACTATTTACCCGTAGCTGGGACCCTAACAGGTGCTACCACCCCGGTCAGGGTGGACCTGGGAACACCAGCAAGTAAGAGGTGGTGCCTGATCAGAGGCCTTGCTGTTGGACGTATCAGGTCATCCCATAAGTTCTGTCCGGATTTTAACTTTTTTTAAAATGAAAGAAATTTAAAGAATATTTTATAATGTCTAATGGAGCTGAACATTATTTTTATGTTTAGATGCATTAAAACTGATCAAATTTTATTTCAGAGAACAATAAAATTAAATTTTGTTTGATTAAAACCCTGCTAACATGGAAGTACCCAAGAATCATTTGAGGTACATAATGCTTTATGAGTTCAAGAAGGAAACTCAGCAGCCGAAGCGGCAAGAAACATTCACTCAGTTTATGGAGAGGAATGTGTGAATGAAA
Organism: Acanthosepion pharaonis; assembly: GCA_903632075.3. NCBI lineage: Eukaryota > Metazoa > Mollusca > Cephalopoda > Sepiida > Sepiidae > Acanthosepion > Acanthosepion pharaonis. The sequence continues at coordinate 1,582,782 of CAHIKZ030000521.1, read as the reverse complement.
GAACTTGCAGAAGATGGTTTGCAAAATTCAGAGGTGGAGATTTCACCCTTGAAGATGAAGATCGAATCGGACGTCCAGTTGAGTTTGATGAAAAGCTTCTTGAAGTAGCCCTTGAAGAAAATCCTGCTTCATCAGTTGAGGAATTGGCAGTGTTTCTCAGTTTAAACCATACAACTGTTCATCGTCATCTTCAACAACTTGGAAAAGTTCCTAAACTAGGAAAATGGGTGCCTCATGAATTGTCTGAAAACAACCTCAAATCCCGAGTTGACATCTGCTTTTCTCTCCATTCTCGCCAATTTGTTTCACCTTTTTTGGATATGTGGCACCATTTAACGAGGCAGAAAAAGAAAAGAAAGAAAAGAAGAAAAGGAGAGGCTAAGGACCGAATCGTGGATGATAAGCAGAACACACACACGGCTAAGAGGCAATGGATAAAGGGATATTTTGATAAGTAACAAATGGCGAAAGGGTGTCATTACAATGACAGGGAAATTCTGAGTAAAAAGAAAGGGAAAAAAGAAAGAATCAGATATGTTCTGGCGACGGCTGTGTTATCTTAGGATATGAAAACAAACTATTGGTACGGGAAGGCATCTTATTATCAACTACAGACCGACTGGCCAAAGAAAAATTCAAATGAAAATGTTATTTCGATAAGTGACGAAAAACAGGCAACTAAAAGGACTTTAGACAGATATAAAAAAATTAAAAGCCACCCACGAGTGTCCGCTGACCGATTTCCTTCGACGGAACATCCTTGAACTGCGATAATAAAATTATGTTATCAGAAATATGTACCGAAGGGAAATGAATGGGAATTTAGAAATGTCTTTTCGGGGCGACGTTGGCCGTGTTAAGAAGACCACCCATTCGGATAATTAGCGATAAAATACCTGACGAAAACCACGTGTAGAACAAGAGTTATGACCGCCATTGTTCATATTGTCCCGTTTGCGGCTAGAGAAATGATAACGCCGATTAAGAGGAAGAAAAGGAAAAGAAGGGATAATTTTTTTTAGTTAAGCAAGATATTTTTTTTTCCTGAAACAAAGCCGAGGATTCGTCCGCGCCCGACTAAGACATCATTGGTCAAGTGGTGATCACGTGACGCACGAAGGAGTCTGTCGCTGCCCATGCAGACTGTAGGTATGAGAAGCTGCTACGAAGAAGTGGGGAGGTCAGTTCACGCCCTCTGAAGTATGGTGAGAAGGTGGGAGGGAGGAAAGGTTCCCAAAAATGGAAAAAAGTGGAAATTCCTAACCAGAGAGGTGGATATGTATTTAGAATTATCGAGGAAACCCCGACGCCGACAGACCCACCCCGGTTTTGGTCGGCGTCCATATAAGCGAATCCACAACGAGCAGAAAGCAGTTCCAGTGAGTTCAGTTCCAGAAAAGTTTGAGTTGAGTCTCCATTTGAAGCCGCCTCGTAGATAGCTGACCAAGATTCACGCAAATTCCGGACTCCTCTTCAACCCAAGAACAATTATTTTGAAGAGCGACTTAGATCCAGACCACCACAATAAGTTTTTTTTCGACTTTCGTCCAAAGACACACCGAAACACCAATTTCTTAGAGAGCAAACAACTTGAAGCGTTAAAACTTGCCTAACGGAAAACGACGTGTCACAATCCATAGAACGGGTCGGGAGATAGATGCAGTCCTATGTATCGAACAACTAGACATAAAGTTTGTTACCTTTTTCTTTGATACTTTGAACTTTTGAGTTTTCATTTTATTTTCTTTCATGCATATTTGTGTGGTATCACCCCCGTTGAACTCGGTTTGCATTACGGCCCCAACCACTGTTTGATCTCGTCTGTCTAATATCAATTCACAACGTGGGTAGGCAGACTGGAGATCAATGCAGTTACCTTGGTAACCAGGCGTTGGAAGCGAGTTGGAAACGACGAGGCTGATATCAAATCTAACCAGATTCCCACCCGAATAACCAAAAGGTTAGAACGTCACATTTGGGTGCCGCGACCGATACCAAGCCAGTTGGTCGTCACAGGACGAGACAACACGACTGACGCGACAGGCGGACGTCACGTTTGGAGCAGCGACACCCGAACGGAGCAGCGAGGAGCGAACGGCTGGCGCCGCGGCGAGGACGTCACAATTGGTGCTGTTTAGGGACGTCGTGGTAGACCAGAATTGAACGTCACAGTTGGCGCTGCGACCAGGGGACGACGTCGCAGATAGACTTGTGACTGGCGACGAAAAATGGATCTTTTATCGAAATGTTAAGTGTCGTAGACAGTGGCTTGGTAAAGGGGAAGGACCCCAGCCACAGCCGAGAAGGGAACTTCATGGACAAAAGCTTCTTCTTTCAATCTGGTGCGATCACCAAGGAATTCCACTGAATTATTACCACCTAATGCAACAATTAATGCTCAAATATACTGTCAGCAATTAGAGCGTTTGAACCAAGGTTTGAGGAAAAATACCTACTCTAGTGAATCGAAAAGAGGTGATGTTTCTTCAGGACAATGTGCGACACCACAAAGCAAGAATCACGTCACAAAGGATCGAAGAACTTGGTTGGGAGAAAATTCCTCATCCACCTTATTCTCCCGATTTTGCTCCTTCAGACTACCATTTGTTTCGTAGCTTACAGAATCATTTGGAAGAATCAGCTTTTGTAACACCGGAAGAGGTTAAAACGGACATTTGTGAGTTCTTCGAATCAAAGCCAAAAGAATTTTACAGTAATGGAATTAGTAAGCTTGTTAATAGATGGAAGGAAATCATAGATAATCAGGGAAAATACATTGTTGATTGAATCTGTAATTAAATGTAACATTTGGTCACTTGTTTTCTTTATTCAAAATTCGGACAGAACTTATGGGATGACCTGATAGATTATCGTCTTACCGGGGACGCGGATATAGTTTATCGACATACCCTGGACGGTTCTGGTGGCTTCGAAATTTTTGATTCTAATAGTGATGGAGCATCGCTATTTGCTGCGGCCATGCGCATGTGTTTTAAACGATTTCGATTCAAGTCCAGCGGCTTTCTTCGTTGTTTTGAGTTGGTCCTTGTATCTTCGAAGAGAGCAACCCTTGGGTCTTTTCCATGAAGTGTGTTCACTGAATAAGATTTGACGTGGAAAACTTGACTCTTCCATTTTTTACTATATGTCCTGACTATCGAAGATAACATATATCAATATTATACCAATCAACGTCCCGGGTTCATAATTCTTTTCTTTTTTTCTAATAATTCTCTAACATTAAATGGCCCGATGCTAAAATCTTTTCTCATGCAGTTGGACGTATTTAAATAAATTTTAAATAAGTGTTTCCAAATATTAACATTTTGCTAGCTGGATAAGTCATTATCTGTTAATGACAATGAAACTGTTGGAGGATGTGACACGTTGCGTCTGTCATAACATAAATTTGGAAAAATGTGTTGCCTATAATAACTGCTATTTTGTCGAAACAGCAGAAAACCGCTGTTTGGATGAATCTCATGTCAATGATGATATCTATTTAGCCGGAGCCGCCTGTCTATAATATATACTTGTCAAAAATAGTCATAATGTTGTTACTTGCACTGTTCACAATATATCACCTTTCCCACCCAATCATGTGTACTATTCTCTTATTTCAATTCGCTAATTATGAACTTGATTATCTCATGCTGACCAATTGTTTTTAATAGTCATAACATTCTCCTTTGCGCAGTTCACAGTGTATCACTTTTCCCACCCAATGATGTCTACTGTTCTTTCATTTCAATTCTCTAATTATGGACTTGAGTATCTCATTCTGATCCATTGTTCTGGATAGTCATAAAGTTGTTGCTTGCACTGTTCACAATATATCACCATTCCTACCCAATTATTTTTATCATTTTATTGTTTCGATTCTGTTGTTATCTGTTTGATTATCCCATTCTGATGCTCACAAACACTGTCTTATTATTATTATTATTATTATTATTATTATTGCAACAATATGAACAAAAATAATTACTGGTATTTCAACAAAGGGGGTATTGTGACAACAAATCTTCAAAATCCTGCATTATTTCCTTCGTTTCCTGCCGAATTTATTCGCTTGGACCGTGATGATTCTTTCTTCTGTTTTATCCTTCTTCATAGGGATATTTCACAGGGACTGCTCAAGGTGCTCCGATCATCACCGGGACAGTTGCCGCTTTCATATCCCACGGTCTCCCCAATCTCACTAACAAGACTGAGATATTTGTTTTTTGTAATCCTTATTTTATTGGAAAAGAAAAATCTGTTGTTTTTGTATTTATTTTCTTTCACGTTTACAGTCCACGATATGACGATAAACTACATCCGGTAGCAAGACCTCTGATCGGGAGAGTGTAGGTTTTCAGAAGCATGAGAATCACCTTTTAATGACCATTGTTCCCAGGTCTGCCCTAACCCGGGATAGTTGCAGCTGTTAGGGTACGAGCTATGGACATTTGAACAACAACAGGAAAAAAAAATACTATGAAAGAATAAAAATACATTTTGCATAGTAAAAATACCAACAATACATTTTTTTATCTAATTTCTGCCGCCACTTTTGCTCATTGTTGACCGTGGATGATCCTTTCTTCTGTTTGGATTTGAAATTGAGGTTCTGTCCCGGAATGGCCTCAAGGACTGGTTAAAGACGTTGGTTAGATCATCACAGGGACACAAAGAGTGTAAGTTCAATTCATATCCCAGGCAGTCTTTCCCAGGGAAAATTAACAAGATAACTGATAACTTTCATTAAACGTTGCAAACTCCCTTATTCTTAATGAGCGAAATAAAGGGTTCAACATTCCAACCACCTGAAGAAGTGTACAACGGTCGAAACGTTGTAATTTCTATTCGACAAAGATTACAATCCCCGATAATTTAAATATAAACATAATCCGGTCTCAGAAATACTGCCTGATCGATGAATTACTTAATTATAAATGTTAATGTGTATATAATTTTGCATATAAGTTAGTGGCCAAATTGTTCTCGAAAAAAAAATAGGTCTAATACCTCATCTCAGAAATATAGACAGATACTGAAGGGTTAAACGTTGTAATAAATATGGTGACAAAGATGAGGACAATAGTCGACAATGTAAATAGTGTACACCCCTCACTTAAAAAAACAGATACTAAAGGCCGAAACGTTGAATAAACATGGTGACAAAGATTTGAAAATAGACGGAATAATGTAAATAATACATTTTTCTCATCTCAAAATATAGACAGATACTGAAAGGCCACGTTTTGCATGGCATTGTTGTGAGGACAATAGTCGGAATAATCCCTTTCTTTACCTCATCTTAGAAATATAGACAATACATTTTTATATGAAAAATACAAATAATACATAGAGTTAAATGACCAATATAATTTTAAAGCCTCAATAAAGAACAATGCATTTCATTTGACGAATTGGTTACGTTCAACATTTACAGGAGCCATAAATTGCGTTTCAAATATTTTGTTAGGGTCCCTCCTATCGGTAAACAGTGAACCCCAAACAAAAATCAGCAGTACATTTTCATTATAGAATAAGCATCAATAAATTTTATAACAAAATGAAAGTCAATGCAACTTTTGCGATGTCGACGAACACTCGTTGCCACTTTTGTGATGACAACGTATACTCGTTGTCACTTTCGCAATGCTCGTTGTAGTAGAGACTTTGTAATCGCAGATACAACTTATAGTAACGCCGTTGAACAATACTGGTGTCAGATTACAACGGGCTAAAATTTGTAATAAAAATCGAAAAAAAGGCTTAGACAGAAGTGTCTATCTTTTTAAATTTGGATTTTTAATAACTATAACAACAAAAAACATTTCGATTTCATTTTTGCCTTGAAAAAGTAAAGCGTCGGCAAACTGAAGGTTGTCATTTGATATTGTATATATATATATATATATATATATATATATATATATATATATTTTAATAAAGTATGTAATTATGTACAAGATAACTGCAATTGAATTCAGAAAAATTATGTAAGAAATATTTAGATTTCATTTTATATATAAAATGCCGCTGAACAAAAACAAACAATACGTATTTAGAGTAAATTACCAACAATATATATAGGAAAATTACCAACAAATATACTTGTAATGACAAAAGTAGTCAGGTGTAGACTTTATGGATGCATTATTCAACTGAGAATACAAAGCTCGCGTATAGTGTCCTTTTATAGTCCCAGTAAACAAAATAGCTTTTTTAAATAGGACAGTAACAAAAGAAGGGCAGACAACTCTTCATTATTTATAACAATACTTAAAGCAAGATTACCAACTATACATTTTATCCGTAGTTGAAACCATAAAATTGTGTTCAATAATATTTAGAGTTCGGCATTAAATAAGCGATAGAGGCTGATATGACGTCAAACAAAATCAGACAACTAACCAGTCATTACAACCGATGTCTTTATTTTTTATTTTTATTTTAAATAAACTTTTAAATAATACGTTATTACTTAGAAACCTATATTTAATGCAGCTTTTATGATAAACCTAAACTTAATACCGGATTAAAAAAAAAAAAAAACAAACAAAAAAACAAAACAAACTATAATTGGCCCTGATCTGGCACCTCGATTTCAAACCCTTTCTAACCACCGTAATATTGCTTCTCTCTCTCTCTCTTCTTTATAGATACTTCCATGGAAATTGATCTGATGTGATTTCCTCCTTTGATACCTCGGCGACATGATTTTAAACCTACTGCCATAGACGTACTAAATGTCATCGTTTTACTAGGGAACTAGCGATATGTAACCGTAAGTTCTATTCTAATAGTTTCTTCTCTCGCAGTTCAGTTGCGTTCAAGATGTATTTAGTTGAGGCTATAAAATGATGTACAAAATATTTAGATTTTAGCATTAAACAATTCATAGAGGTTGACATGCCACTAAACAAGATCAAGCAAGCAACCAATCAGCATAAAGAAAAAAGCTTTCATGATATTAAACCTTATAATATCCTACAATTTTCTTAAATCAATTTGCTTTCCGAAATATATTTTCCAAAAATATACTGCATAAAACACACATATCACCACCTTTAGGAATTATAATCACACAAACATGTATATCAGCAAAAGAGGAGTATCATCTACCATGTATTCAATTGTGAAAGCAGAATAACGTATATAATATGTTTATTAAACCTTTGAGACTGACTACTGCTTTACAGATGGTAGAGAAAATGACATAATGCCCGGCCGCCGGATGAACAGTGGTAGATGACAATGACTTAATTCTCAGCGACCTGTTAAACGATGGGTAAACATTTGTAACTATTTTTATATCAACCGTGAAACATTACATAGCAATTATTTGTAAATTTTAAATCAGAAGCTCAGGCAGAAGGGTTAACATTTTTCAGGAACACATGTCTCAAAGGGCTACCACAATTCTTTATGTATAAAACGCCTTCATCCATAATACGCACCTCTTAAATTGTGCTGAAAGTCTGGGACAATGCTTCTACTCACGGATAATACGCACGCCTTGTTTGGTAATCAGACCCTATAAACTGTACCGCTCCAATTTCATTACAGCCAGCGTTTCCTACTCTCACTAAAAAAAGGTTTTAAACATAGAATAATATTAATCTAATTTAATTTTATGATAATTCTTATTTTTTTTTATATTTGACGGTCGTTTCGAGTATAGAATCCAGAGGTTAGCAGTGAATATTTCAGAGCAAAGTAGTAAAGCGTAGTTCTTCCTTTTGTCATCTTCGCCGGACAAGTTGGCACTGGTCCTTCCGGTAGGAAAACAAAGATGGCCGCCTTTATACACGACGGATACAATGTTCTGTGGCTTCTGATTGGTTAATCTTCTATTGGTAGACTATAAAGAGAATTAAGTCATTTTGACTAACTCACTAGTTACATATATATATACACAAAAAACTGTAACATTTGTAAATATTGTTAGGTACATAAGATTGTATTTGACATCCTTATGGGATTGCAATCGTCGAATATGAGTGTCAAATTGTCGTATATTTGTGGTAAGTAGTCATTTTGCAACTGAAATCGAGCCATCAAACGGTAATTTTTAAAAAAATTTTTTTGTGGCGGTGCATAAAACGCACACCTGATTTTGCTTATTATTTTTTAGAAACAACTGCGTATAATACATGAAGAATTACAGTAGTTCAATCTAAAAAAGAAATGTTAAACAAATCAAATTTGATAAAATCCTTTTTGTTTACGACTATTGAAGCTAGTGCTCTGGTCGGCATCCGGTGAACCGTTTGAATCAAAAAGACACAAAGTATTTTATGTGGTTCATTGTCTAGAAAAAAAAAACAAACTGTAATCCGTTCGTCGAACATGGTCCTATAAGAACAAATTGTCCAGATTTGCACAGTGGGATTGTAATCACAACAACCGACTTTCGGGATCTTATCAATATATCGGGAACACGTCTTTTAAATAAAACATGAAAATCGTTATTTGCTGAAGTAAAAATAAAAGCATAATGTCACTTGAAAGAACGATTATATATTCATTTCAGAGGTATGCGATAGCAACAAAATGTTCAATTTTCCTTGCAGGGAAGTTTGTTTTATCAACTAATTAAGTTTTTCTAGCGCTGTGTGGACAGATTTACTTTATGAGCGTCAGCGTAATGTGTTCACGAATGCGTAGACAAAGGCTTAGTCGGCTGCTGCTGGCTCACCTCTTTCACTGTATCTGTGTGTGTAGGTGCGTGTGTACGCACGTGTAGATCAAACTGGCCTCCGAAATTGTTTTTATCCCAGAGAAGCAGTAGGCTGCTATTTTTATATCAGTAATGCGGATCCGAAATCTAATTACACATAGAGGTGCGAACTTTTTGAATACAAGGTTCGCGTAGGTTAGAAAATAATATCATAAATCTGTTTCTCGAAATTGTCGGCGTTTTGAAGGGAGTTATTCTTGTTATTTTTCCTAAATGGTCCCAAAATATCACGCGGTAGGTCAACAACTACGGCCGCCATTTTTTTGGCAATATTTGCTCAACAAATTATTGTTTATCAGAACGAAACTTCTGATGGGATTTTATTGGCTGAAAAACTGATATAGGATTTGATTTATATAAAATCTTGCTGAGAATTTTATACTTTTTCTGGGCTAATGTTCGACATTCATCTTTTAAGTCACTCACAGTATCGTTTTTACGTCAACAGAATCTATAATATATATATATATATATATATATATATATATATATATATATAAACAAATGTTTGGAGGTACAAAATTTATAAATAGTTTTAAAAACTAGGAAACCATTGATTTTAATATTAAAAGTCTCTAGAGCCCTTTCAGCCAACATCTCATCAGGAGACAATCGTTGGATTAGCGAAATGAATAATAGCGATATTGAAGAGCAAAAAAGAGGGGGAAACACACTAAAATAACGAACAAGTATATATACTTGTAACGAGGGAAGGGTTATCGTGTAAATAAATAGCGAGGGACAGTTAATTACTAGCATCTATCGTAAACCCACCTTTACTGGACTTTATTTGAATTGGCGTTCATTTGCTCCTGCATCAAGGAAAATTAATCTCATTAAAACCTTGGTGTATAGAGCGCTTAAAGTGTGTTCCCCTATTAGATTGGACCGTGAATTTGGGAACATTAGGGAGATTTTCCTTAGTAACGGCTATCCGGAGGCCCTTATTGACTATATTATTAGTAAGAAAACTAAGGAATTTCATTCCCCTAAAATCCAGGGGCCTTCTAAATGTCCGGTTTATTTGAAGATTCCCTGGATTGGGGATAGTGGTCAGGGCTTAATTAAGCAGGTTAGCAAGTCGGTTTCCGGTTGTTTCCCATCAGTTGCTTTACGTAGCATTTTTCAAACTAGGTCTGCGTTTCCGTCTTTTCGCAAGGATGTATTGCCCTACATCAAATTGAGTAATTTAGTATATGAATTTAATTGCCAGTGTGCTGCTGGTTATGTGGGGCGTACAACCTTGCATTTGGAAACTAGAATTAATCAGCACGTTCCTTCCAAAATACGACTTGGTAAGATAGATAGAATATGCTATCTTCCCCCATGAATATGGAATCGGCTATTGCTCAACATTTAGTTGAGAATATAGCTTGTGCCAAGTTGTATAAAAAAGTGGTTTAGAATTATTCATACAACCGATTCCAATAATCATTTGAAGATTTTGGAATCGGTCTGTATAGGATTTAGAAAACCTTCTCTCTGCCGGCAGAAAGAATTTATAAGGTCTCTGAATCTGTTGGGGATATTTTATTTTAACTGTCCTCGCTATTTATTTACACGATAACCTTTCCTCGTTACAAGTATATATACTTGTTCGTTATTTTAGTGTGTTTCCCCCTCTTTTTTGCTCTTCAATATCGCTATTATTCATTTCGCTAATCCAACGATTGTCTTCTGATGAGATGTTGGCTGAAAGGGCTCTAGAGACTTTTAATATTAAAATCAATGGTTTCCTAGTTTTTAAAACTATTTATATATATATATATATTACTTTCTTAATCTTTGTATAATTGCTGACACAGATGTAGACCATTTTCAAAACTCCATTATTAACATAGGGTATTTGAACACAACAAAAATATCTTCTCTATTTTTAGCAAGTAGAAAGTCAAATTTTCATGATTCGTAAAGTATGTTTCTGAATCTCTCTATCAAAGGATTTCTAGTTTTAATCATAATATTTGTGTTATTACAAACAGACATGGTCGTAAAGTAAAAAACTTTGGCAAGTCAAATTTCCATGATTAGTCAAATAGCTTGGTGAATTCCTCTGCCAAGTAATTACAAGGAGTTTCTGGTTATAATCAAAATATTTGGGAGAATGACACATAACAATAAATAAAGCCTTTGCCAAGTCAATTTTTATGATTAGTCAAATATCTTTCTAAAAGCTTCTGTCAATTAACTGTAAGTGGTTTCTGGTGTCGTCATAATATTTGTGACATTTACAAACACATGACTGTCAAAGTAAAGATTTCGGAATGTCAAATTTTCATGATTAGTCAAGTAACTTTCTAAAAGCCTCGGTCAAGTAACTGCAAGGAGTTTCAAGTTTTGTTCATAATAATTGTGTTAATTACAAACACATGAACATAAACTAATGCCTTTGGTAAGTCAAATTTTCGTGATTAGTCAAATAGCTTTCTGAAACCCTCTGTCAAGTAAATAAAGAAGTTTTTGGTTTTAGTCAAAATATTTGTGAGAATGACAAACACATGGCAATACATAAAGGCTTTTTCGAGCCAAATTTCCTTGATTAGTCCAGTAGTTTTCTGAATGCCTCTATTACGTAACTACAAGTAGTTTCTGGTTTTAGTCATAATATTTATATTAATTACAAAAACAAAACCGTAAATTAAATATTTGAGCAAGTCCAATATTCATGACTAGCAGCATGGCCCGGCGTTGCCCGGGCTTGATTCAAAAATCGTACGACACATACAGCAATCGCTATCACTTGACTTAAAATATTTTTGCCCTTCCTTGCCTTTAAAGGAGTGCCCTTTGCCGTGCTGATGCTGCTACATGCCTTAATTCTTGTCCATCTCACACTGTGAATTTTTTCTAAGCTCTATACTAAACATTAAATCTGTTACGAAAAAAGAACAAAACAAAATGAACACAAAACGATCAGCTTTAAAAAAAGGACTCGTAACTGGAAAAAACGAATGAAAAAAGAATGTTAACAACAAATAATTTTCACACCCAAACCCAGTTCTGCGGAATCAGAATCAACGTTGAGTTTAAGCAAGCAAATTAGCCAATTAGAGTAAAGTGCCATGCAGATTAAAATTTTTCCCTTATTGTGACGAATGCAGATATTGATTCTTTTTTGCATGCTAGCATCCTAGTTAACATTCGTGTCAGTCAGCTGTTGGCTCTCACGCTGGCCAGTAGAATCTTCCTGCCTAATCGTGGCAGTCAACTATTGGTTCTCACTCTGGCCAGTAGATAAAGACCGCAAACTACATGAAAACTGCTGTAGAAGTATGAAAAAATCAATTATTTCCACTATCGATTGGAGTTGGGAAATGCAATGTCGGTCTTAGCCTTCCCACTAACTTGGAGCATGTGCATGAAAATTTTGGTGCAAATCCGTCGAAAATTGTGGCCGTGCATTCGTCACACACACACACACACACACACACACACACACACACACACACACACACACACACACACATCCTGCCTTTTATAGATAGAGATTAGTCAAGTAGGTTTCTGTATGCCTCTGTCATGTAACTACATATAGTTCCTGATTTCTTTACAATAATTGTATGAGTTCAAATCACAAGACTGCACGCAAAACTTGGTTTTTAACGATTTAACCTCAAAATTGTCAGCAAAATCTTAAAGACTATAAGATATTAGTTTTTAGGAGCGAAAATAATAATAAAAAAAGAACAGGAATAAAAAGACAGAAGATAACGACAGACATTGCATTTAAATGTCTGAAGGTAAAACTTGGCTGAATAGGAAGACGTCGGAAAAGAGATCCAGAAACGCGAAGCGAGAGAGAAGAATCTGTTAACTTACTTTTGCATCTAGTCATTTACACTGTAAAATAATGGGAGCTTGCCGATACATTTTATATACCGTAATTCTAAGTAAACCCATGACAAAGCGGAAAAAAAATTTTTCGTGTGACACGTTTTGTCCTTTAAATTTAAGTTTGAAATGTCAGCATACACATTCTTTCATGCGCATGCGCAGTTTCATCAGTCTAAAAATTACTGTAATTTACTGAATCCTAAATAACGAAACTCGTAATTTAGGCCTTTTCCAATTTGATTAACATTGTTCTAGTACAAAAAAAAACAAAAAAAAAAGAACATATACGTTTATCTATACCATAATTTCTACATGAGTTACTCATCGTAATATCTTTTTAAAAATGACATTTCAACTAAAAGAGAATGCAATTTAGCAAGATGAAATTCTATAGAAAGTGCTTTGATCGCTAGATCATCAACAGTAAATATGCTTTTATGTTTGACAGCATTTCCCTATTCTTCGTAGATGTTCTATTATCACAATGTGAGACGCGTAAGAGTCAGTCAGTCATGACCCATACGTGATACACGCTTAGACGATCATGTATCGAAAGATACATGACTGACGAGGCAGACTTTCTTTACCCCGCAGTAGGTTGACATTTCCTTCTGCGGTAGACCAGCATGTGGAATCAGGTTTGTTCTGCTATTTAACTATAAATCTGGGGGAGAAGAAAAGATATCACACCTTTCCCAAGGGTATTAGCACATAAAGTGAATGCAATGGATTCGACAGGAATTCGAACTCGGCTCTCCGATTCCTCAATCCGAGCCGCTATCCATTACTCCACCGTACCTCCTACGTAATAACAAAAGCGATAAAAAAGCATGACCAAGAAGAAAGTAAATTAAATTAAAGTGACTGTATATCCAAACATGTCAATTTTTAGAGTTCCCTCCCCTTCGTACGCATGTCTAGACGCATCAACGTAAACATCACTTTAGTACGATGAAGACAAAAATGACGAAATGCGTCACACGAAAAAAAAAATCAATTTTTTCATTAATATTCCAAGCCCGTGGGTCTAAATGTAAAAACTGTAATATTTCTGGCAGAAACGTGATAATCAGACGTAATGGGGAATGCTAGAACGCCTACACAAAATATTATGCCTTAATATTTATGAAGAGATGGGTCAATTTTTCATCATTAGACAATTTGCATTCTGAATACCTTTGGCAAGTAACTATAAGGAGTTTCTGGTTATAGTCATAATATTTGTGACAATTACAAACACGTGACTGTAAAGAATTTGGTGAGTCAAATTTTCATGATTAGTCAAGTAGGTTTCTCAATGCCTTTGACAAGTAATTATAAAGAGTTTCTGATTTTAGTTATAATATTTGTGACAATTAAAAACACATGACTTTAAAGATTTGGGTAAGACAAATTTTCATGTTTAGTCAAGTAGGTTTCTCAAGGCCTTTGTCAAGTAACTATATAGAGTTTCTGGTTTTAGCTATAATATTTGTGACAATTACAAACACGTGACTATAAAGACTTTGGAAGGCAATTTTTTATGATTAGTCAAGTAGGTTTCTCAACGCCTTTGTCAAGTAACTACAAGGAGTTTCTGGGATTAAACATAATATTTGTGACAATAACAAACACAGGACTGTAAAGAGTTTGGCAAAAGAAATTTTTATGATTAGTCAAGTAGCTTTCTGAATACCCCCAACAAGTAACTACAAGGAGTTTCTGGTTTTAGTCATAATATTTATGACAATTACAAACAAGTGACTGTAAAGGAATTGGTAAGTCAAGTTTTCATGATAAGTCAACTATTGTTTCTCAATGCCTTTGTCAAGTCACTATAAAGAGTTTCTGGGTTTTAGTCACAATATTTGTGACAATTACAAACACGTGACTGTGAAGAGTTTGGCAAGTCAAATTTTCATGATTAGTCAAGTAGCTTTCTGAATTTCCTCTGTCAAGTAAATACACGGAGTTTCTGGTTCTAGTCATAATATTTGTATATATTACAAACACGTGACTGTAAAGAATTTGGTAAGTCAAATTTTCATGATTAGTCACGTAGGTTTCTCAATGCCTTTGTCAAGTAACTACAAGGAGTTTCTGGTTTTAGTCATAATAAATGTGACAATTACAAACACGTGACTGTGATGACGTTGGCAAGTCATATCTTCATGAATAGCCAAGTAGAATTCCCAACGCCTTTGTCAAGTAACAAGAAGGAGTTTCTGGTTTCAGTCATAATATTTGTGACAATTACAAACACGTGACTGTAAAGAATTTGGTAAGTCAAATTTTCATGTTTACTCAAGTAAGTTTCTCAATGCCTTTGTCAAGTAACTATAAAGAGTTTCTGGTTTTAGTCATAATATTTCTGACAATTACAAACACGTGACTGTGAAGACTTTGGCAAGTCAAATTTTCATGATTACTTAATTCGGTTTCTCACTGCCTTTGTCAAGTAACTACAAGGAGTGTCTGGTTTTATTCATCATATTTGTATTAATTACAAACACTTGACAGTAAAGTAATGTCCTTGGCAAGTCAAATTTCCATGATTAGTCAAGTATCTTTCTGAATCCCTCTGTTTAGTAACTACTAATTTCATAATAATTGTGTTAATCTCAAAAATATGACCACTGAGTAAAGCCCCTGGCAAGATAAATTTTTATGATTAGTCAAGTAGTTTTCTGAATTCCTCTGTCAAGTAACTACAAGGAGTTTCTGGTTTTAGTCATAATATTTGTGTGAATTACAAACACATGACCGCAATGCAAAAATTTTGACAAATCACTTTTTCATGATTAGTCAAGTTGCTTTCTGCATACCTATTTCATGTACCTTAGTTACTGAATAGAATAAGCACACAGAGGACATGGACAACGCATATAAGATTCGCCAGCGGCGCGTAGAAGTAGTATTCATCTGCTAGAATATCAGCAGGATATCTAGCAACCGCCCCGCGCGCTCACAAGGGGCACAAGACCGGATTTAATGTAGGGTATCCGTGCGCGTAGACTCGGCAAAAATCCACAGTAGACCTCGTATAGAACGGAGACGGGTAGCTGTTTCCCGAGACGAGATTCTGCCCTACGTTATAGCATCGTCTGAGGATCCTCTTTGCTAGGAGGCAGAGAGTTTGACCAGCACAGCTCGAGGCGAATCCCCAACTGCAGGATATCTACAAAGCGCCCCACGCTGTAAAATGTGACAGAAGGCCGAATTTAATTAGGTTATTCAAAAATTCCAAGGAGACACCGTATAAAACGGGATCGGTTAGCTGTTTCCCGAAACGAGATTCTGCCCTTCGACATAGCCTCGTCTGGAGAACCTCTCTGCCCGGAGACAGTGAGTTTTACCAGCACAGCTGGAGACGAATCTCCAACGGCAAACCATGTATTTACTACTGTATTTATGTCAATAGGGAAATATCCATTATCGCCCGTACTAATAGTAATTTCAGGTTT
This sequence comes from Acanthosepion pharaonis, assembly GCA_903632075.3. Taxonomy (NCBI): domain Eukaryota; kingdom Metazoa; phylum Mollusca; class Cephalopoda; order Sepiida; family Sepiidae; genus Acanthosepion; species Acanthosepion pharaonis. The sequence continues at coordinate 1,566,771 of CAHIKZ030000521.1, read as the reverse complement.
TAGTCATAATATTTTGTGAATACCAAAAAAAAAAACATGATTATAAATAAAGATTTTGGCAATTCAAATTATTGTGGGGCTCTCCCCTTTTTACATAAGATGGACTCGTCCAAAGGATACTTATACTGACAGAGAGAATACCTGCTGTTGAGATACATCGAGATGCAGTCTCGACGTCTGTTGAACTCTCTGCTTTGCCAGAGAGGAACCCGGACGAAGCTTTGGGGAGTTTAGACAGGCCCTGAACTCGTCTAGGCCGGTTCAAAAGGGTATATTTTTGGCCGAGCCTACGGGCTCGGAGAAACCCACTTTAGACTCGGCCTTGTGCCACATATATTCCTCGTGTGTGGGATATTAAATACGTCGAGATACAGTCTCGACGACTGTCGAACTCTCTGCCAAGGCAGAGGAACCCGGATGAAGCTTTGCCGAAGGGCAAGGTTCGTCCGGGGAGGTAGACAGACCCTGAACCCGTCTAAGCCGGTTCAAAGGGTATATTTTTGGCCGAGCCTACGGGCTCGGAGAAACCCACTTCAGACTCGGCCTTGTGCCACATATATTCCTCGTGTGTGGGATATTAAATACGTCGAGATACAGTCTCGACGTCTGTCGAACACTACTGCCTTGGCAGAGAGGAACCCGGATGAAGCTTTGCCGAAGGGCAAAGGTTCGTCCGGGGAGGTAGACAGAACCTGAACCCGTCTAGGCCGGTTCAAAGGGTATATTTTGGCCGAGCCTACGGGCTCGGAGAAACCCACTTTTAGACTCGGCCTTGTGCCACATATATTCCTCGTGTGTGGGATATTAAATACGTCGAGATACAGTCTCGACGTCTGTCGAACTCTCTGCCTTGGCAGAGAGGACCCAGATGAAGCTTTGCCGAAGGGCAAGGTTTCGTCCGGGGAGGTAGACAGACCCTGAACCCGTCTAGGCCGGTTCAAAGGGTATATTTTGGCCGGGCCTACGGGCTCGGAGAAACCCACATTAGACTCGGCCTTGTGCCACATATATTCCTCGTGTGATATTAAATACGTCGAGATACAGTCTCGACGTCTGTCGAACTCTCTGCCTTGGCAGAGAGGAACCCGGATGAAGCTTTGCCGAAGGGCAAGGTTCGTCCGGGGAGGTAGACGGACCCTGAACCAGTCTAGGCCTGTTCAAAGGGTATATTTTAGGCCGAGCCTACGGGCTCGGAGAAACCCACTTCAGACTCGGCCTTGTGCCACATATATTCCTCGTGTGTGGGATATTAAATACATCGGGATGCAGTCTCGACGTCAGTCGAACTCCCTGCCATGGCAGAGAGGAACCCGGATGAAGCTTTGCCGAAGGGCAAGGTTTCGTCCGGGGAGGTAGACAGACCCTGAACCCGTCTAGGCCGGTTCAAAGGGTATATTTTTGGCCGAGCCTACGGGCTCGGAGAAACCCACTTCAGACTCGGCCCTGTGCCACATATATTCCTCGTGTGGGGATATTAAATACGTCGAGATACAGTCTCGACGTCTGTCGAACTCTCTGCGTTAGCAGAGGATCCCAGACGAAGCTTTGCCGAAAAGGTAAGGTTTCGTCCGGGGAAGTAGAAACCCACGGCCCTGAACCCGTCTAGGCGGGTTCAAAGGGGATATTTTTGGCCGAGCCTACGGGCTCGGAGAAACCCACTTCAGACTCGGCCCTGTGCCACATATATTCCTCGTGTGTGGGATATTAAATACGTCGAGATACAGTCTCGACGTCTGTCGAACTCTCTGCGTTAGCAGAGAGGATCCCGGACGAAGCTTTGCCGAAAGGTAAGGTTTCGTCCGGGGAAGTAGACAGGCCCTGAACCCGTCTAGGCGGGTTCAAAGGGGATATTTTTGGCCGAGCCTACGGGCTCGGAGAAACCCACTTCAGACTCGGCCTTGTGCCACATATATTCCTCGTCTGTGGGATATTAAATACGTCGAGATACAGTCTCGACGTCTGTCGAACTCTCTGCCTTGGCAGAGAGGAACCCGGATGAAGCTTTGCCGAAGGGCAAGGTTCGTCCGGGGAGGTAGACAGACCCTGAACCCGTCTAGGCCAATTCAAAGGGTATATTTTTGGCCGAGCCTACGGGCTCGGAGAAACCCACTTTAGACTCGGCCTTGTGCCACATATATACCTCGTGTGTGGGATATTAAATACGTCGATATACAGTCTCGACGTCTGTCGAACACTCTGCACAGGCAGAGGAACCCGGATGAAGCTTTGCCGAAGGGCAAGGTTCGTCCGGGGAGGTAGACAGACCCTGAACCCGTCTAGGCCGGTTCAAAGGGTATATTTTTTGCCGAGCCTACGGGCTCGGAGAAACCCACTTCAGACTCGGCCTTGTGCCACATATATTCCTCGTGTGTGGGATATTAAATACGTCGAGATACAGTCTCGACGTCTGTCGAACTCTCTGCCTTGGCAGAGAGGAACCCGGATGAAGCTTTGCCGAAGGGCAAGGTTCGTCCGAGGAGGTAGACAGACCCTGAACCCGTCTAGGCCGGTTCAAAGGGTATATTTTTGGCCGAGCCTACGGGCTCGGAGAAACCCACTTCAGACTCGGCCTTGTGCCACATATATTCCTCGTGTGTGGGATATTAAATACGTCGAGATACAGTCTCGACGTCTGTCGAACTCTCTGCCTTGGCAGAGAGGAACCCGGATGAAGCTTTGCCGAAGGGCAAGGTTTCGTCCGGGGAGGTAGACAGACCCTGAACCCGTCTAGGCCGGTTAAAAGGGTATATTTTTGGCCGAGCCTACGGGCTCGGAGAAACCCACTTTAGACTCGGCCTTGTGCCACATATATTCCCCGTGTGTGGGATATTAAATACATCGAGATACAGTCTCGACGTCTGTCGAACTCTCTGCGTAAGCAGAGAGGATCCCGGACGAAGCTTTGCCGAAAGGTAAGGTTTCGTCCGGGGAAGTAGACAGGCCCTGAACCCGTCTAGGCGGGTTCAAAGGGGATATTTTTGGCCGAGCATACGGGCTCGGAGAAACCCACTTCAGACTCGGCCTATGTTCCGCCATATATATTCCTCGTGTGCCACATATATTCCTCGTGTGTGGGATATTAAATACGTCGAGATACAGTCTCGACGTCTGTCGAACTCTCTGCCTTGGCAGAGAGGAACCCGGATGAAGCTTTGCGGAAGGGCAAGGTTCGTCCGGGGAGGTAGACAGACCCTGAACCCGTCTAGGCCGGTTCAAAGGGTATAATTTTGGCCGAGCCTACGGGCTCGGAGAAACCCACTTTAGACTCGGCCTTGTGCCACATATATTCCTCGTGTGTGGGATATTAAATACGTCGAGATACAGTCTCGAAGTCTGTCGAACTCTCTGCCTTGGCAGAGAGGAACCCGGATGAAGCTTTGCCGAAGGGCAAGGTTTCGTCCGGGGAGGTAGACAGACCCTGAACCCGTCTAGGCCGGTTCAAAGGGTATATTATTGGCCGAGCCTACAGGCTCGGAGAAACCCACTTTAGACTCGGCCTTGTGCCACATATATTCCTCGTGTGTGGGATATTAAATACGTCGAGATACAGTCTCGACGTCTGTCGAACTCTCTGCTTTGGCAGAGAGGAACCCGGATGAAGCTTTGCCGAAGGGCAAGGTTCGTCCAGGGAGGTAGACAGACCCTGAACCCGTCTAGGCCTGTTCAAAGGGTATATTTTTGGCCGAGCCTACGGGCTCGGAGAAACCCACTTCAGACTCGGCCTTGTGCCACATATATTCCTCGTGTGTGGGATATTAAATACATCGAGATGCAGTCTCGACGTCTGTCGAACTCTCTGCCTTGGCAGAGAGGAACCCGGATGAAGCTTTGCCGAAGGGCAAGGTTTCGTCCGGGGAGGTAGACAGACCCTGAACCCGTCTAGGCCGGTTCAAAGGATATATTTTGGCCGAGCCTACTGGCTCGGAGAAACCCACTTCAGACTCGGCCTTGTGCCACATATATTCCTCGTGTGTGGGATATTAAATACGTCGAGATACAGTCTCGACGTCTGTCCAACTCTCTGCCTTGGCAGAGAGGAACCCGGATGAAGCTTTGTCGAAGGGCAAGGTTCGTTCGGGGAGGTAGACAGATCCTGAACCCGTCTAGGCCGGTTCAAAGGGTATATATTTGGCCGAGCCTACGGGCTTGGAGTACCCACATTAGACTCGGCCTTGTGCCACATATATTCCTCGTGTGTGGGATATTAAATACGTCGAGATACAGTCTCGACGTCTGTCGAACTTTCTGCATTGGCAGAGAGGAACCCGGATGAAGCTTTGCCGAAGGGCAAGGTTCGTCCGGGAGGTAGAACAGACCCTGAACCCCGTCTAGGCCGGTTCAAAGGGTATATTTTGGCCGAGCCTACGGGCTCGGAGAAACCCACTTTAGACTCGGCCTTGTGCCACATATATACCTCGTGTGGGGATATTAAATACGTCGAGATACAGTCTCGACGTCTGTCGAACTCTCTGCGTAAGCAGAGGATCCCAGACGAAGCTTTGCCGAAAGGTAAGGTTTCGTCCGGGGAAGTAGATAGGCCCCTAACCCGTCTAGGCGGGTTCAAAGGGGATATTTTGGCCGAGCATACGGGCTCGGAGAAACCCACTTCAGACTCGGCTTTTTTGCCACATATATTCCTCGTGTGTGGGATATTAAATACGTCGAGATACAGTCTCGACGTCTGTCGAACTCTCTGCCTAGGCAGAGAGGAACCCGGATGAAGCTTTGCCGAAGGGCTAGGTTCGTCCGGGGAGGTAGACAGACCATGAACCCGTCTAGGCCGGTTCAAAGGGTATAATTTTGGCCGAGCCTAAGGGCTCGGAGAAACCCACTTTAGACTCGGCCTTGTGCCACATATATTCCTCGTGTGTGGGATATTAAATACGTCGAGATACAGTTTCGAAGTCTGTCGAACTCTCTGCCTTGGCAGAGAGGAACCCAGATGAAGCTTTGCCGAAGGGCAAGGTTTCGTCCGCGGAGGTAGACAGACCCTGAACCCGTCTAGGCCGGTTCAAAGGGTATATTTTTGCCGAGCCTACGGGCTCGGAGAAACCCACTTTAGACTCGGCCTTGTGCCACATATATTCCTCGTGTGTGGGATATTAAATACGTCGAGATACAGTTTCGACGTCTGTCGAACTCTCTGCCTTGGCAGAGAGGAACCCGGATGAAGCTTTGTCGAAGGGCAAGGTTCGTTCGGGGAGGTAGACAGACCCTGAACCCGTCTAGGCCGGTTCAAAGGGTATATATTTGGCCGAGCCTACGGGCTCGGAGAAACACACTTCAGACTCGGCCTCGTGCCACATATATTCCTCGTCTGTGGGATATTAAATACGTCGAGATACAGTCTCGACGTCTGTCGAACTCTCTGCCTTGGCAGAGAGGAACCCAGATGAAGCTTTGCCGAAGGGCAAGGTTCGTCCGGGGAGGTAGAACAGACCCTGAACCCGTCTAGGCCGGTTCAAAGGGTATATATTTCGCCGAGCCTACGGGCTCGGAGAAAAACCACTTTAGACTCGGCCTTGTGCCACATATATTCCTCGTGTGTGGATATTAAATACGTCGAGATACAGTCTCGACGTCTGTCGAACTCTCTGCCTTGGCAGAGAGGAACCCGGATGAAAACTTTGCCGAAGGGCAAGGTTTCGTCCGGGGAGGTAGACAGACCCTGAACCCGTCTAGGCCGGTTCAAAGGGTATATTTTGGCCGAGCCTACGGGCTCGGAGAAACCCACTTCAGACTCGGCCTTGTGCCACATATTTCCTCGTGTGGGGATATTAAATACGTCGAGATACAGTCTCGACGTCTGTCGAACTCTCTGCCTTGGCAGAGAGGAACCCAGATGAAGCTTTGCCGAAGGGCAAGGTTCGTCCGGGAGGTAGAACAGACCCTGAACCCGTCTAGGCCGGTTCAAAGGGTATATATTTCCCGAGCCTACGGGCTCGGAGAAACCCACTTTAGACTCGGCCTTGTGCCACATATATTCCTCGTGTGTGGGATATTAAATACGTCGAGATACAGTCTCGACGTCGGTCGAACTCTCTGCCTTGGCAGAGAGGAACCCGGATGAAGCTTTGCCGAAGGGCAAGGTTCGTCCGGGGAGGTAGACAGACCCTGAACCCGTCTAGGCCGGTTCAAAGGGTATATATTTGGCCGAGCCTACGGGCTCGGAGAAACCCACTTCAGACTCGGCCTTGTGCCACATATATTCCTCGTGTGTGGGATATTAAATACGTCGAGATACAGTCTCGACGTCTGTCGAACTCTCTGCGTAAGCAGAGAGGATCCCGGATGAAGCTTTGCCGAAGGGCAAGGTTTCGTCCGGGGAGGTAGACAGAACCCTGAACCCGTCTAGGCCGGTTCAAAGGGTATATTTTGGCCGAGCCTACGGGCTCGGAGAAACCCACTTCAGACTCGGCCTTTTGCCACATATATTCCTCGTGTGGGATATTAAATACGTCGAGATACAGTCTCGACGTCGGTCGAACTCTCTGCCTTGGCAGAGAGGAACCCAGATGAAGCTTTGCCGAAGGGCAAGGTTCGTCCGGGGAGGTAGACAGACCCTGAACCCGTCTGAGGCCGGTTCAAAGGGTATATATTTCGCCGAGCCTACGGGCTCGGAGAAACCCACTTTAGACTCGGCCTTGTGCCACATATATTCCTCGTGTGTGGGATATTAAATACGTCGAGATACAGTCTCGACGTCTGTCGAACTCTCTGCCTTGGCAGAGAGGAACCCGGATGAAGCTTTGCCGAAGGGCAAGGTTTCGTCCGGGGAGGTAGACAGACCCTGAACCCGTCTAGGCCGGTTCAAAGGGTATATTTTTGGCCGAGCCTACGGGCTCGGAGAAACCCACTTTAGACTCGGCCTTGTGCCACATATATTCCTCGTGTGTGGGATATTAAATACGTCGAGATACAGTCTCGACGTCTGTCGAACTCTCTGCCTTGGCAGAGAGGAAACCGGATGAAGCTTTGCCGAAGGGCAAGGTTCGTCCGGGGAGGTAGAACAGACCCTGAACCCGTCTAGGCCGGTTCAAAGGGTATATATTTTCGCCGAGCCTACGGGCTCGGAGAAAACCCACTTTAGACTCGGCCTTGTGCCACATATATTCCTCGTGTGTGGATATTAAATACGTCGAGATACAGTCTCGACGTCTGTCGAACTCTCTGCCTTGGCAGAGAGGAACCCATGATGAAGCTTTGCCGAAGGGCAAGGTTTCGTCCGGGGAGGTAGACAGACCCTGAACCCGTCTAGGCCGGTTCAAAGGGTATATTTTTTTGCCGAGCCTACGGGCTCGGAGAAACCCACTTTTAGACTCGGCCTTGTGCCACATATATTCCTCGTGTGTGGGATATTAAATACGTCGAGATACAGTCTCGACGTCTGTTGAACTCTCTGCCTTGGCAGAGAGGAACCCGGATGAAGCTTTGCCGAAGGGCAAAGTTCGTCCGGGAGGTATATAGAGTCTCCTGAACCCGTCTAGGCCGGATCAAAGGGCAAGGTATATTTTTGGCCGAGCCTACGGGCTCGGAGAAACCCACTTCAGACTCGGCCTTGTGCCACATATATTCCTCGTGTGTGGGATATTTAATACGTCGAGATACAGTCTCGACGTCTGTCGAACTCTCTGCGTAAGCAGAGAGGATCCCGGATGAAGCTTTGCCGAAAGGTAAGGTTTCGTCCGGGGAAGTAGACAGGCCCTGAACCCGTCTAGGCGGGTTCAAAGGGGATATTTTTGGCCGAGCATACGGGCTCGGAGAAACCCACTTCAGACTCGGCCTTTTGCCACATATATTCCTCGTGTGTGGGATATTAAATACGTCGAGATACAGTCTCGACGTCGGTCGAGATACAGTCTCTCTGCCTTGGCAGAGAGGAACCCAGATGAAGCTTTGCCGAAGGGCAAGGTTCGTCCGGGAGGTAGAACAGACCCTGAACCCGTCTAGGCCGGTTCAAAGGGTATATTTTGGCCGAGCCTAAGGGGCTCGGAGAAACCCACTTTAGACTCGGCCTTGTGCCACATATATTCCTCGTGTGTGGGATATTAAATACGTCGAGATACAGTCTCGAAGTCTGTCGAACTCTCTGCCTTGGCAGAGAGGAACCCGATGAAGCTTTGCCGAAGGGCAAGGTTTCGTCCGGGGAGGTAGAACAGACCCTGAACCCGTCTAGGCCGGTTCAAAGGGTATATTTTTTGGCCGAGCCTACGGGCTCGGAGAAACCCACTTTAGACTCGGCCTTGTGCCATATATTCCTCGTGTGTGGGATATTAAATACGTCGAGATACAGTCTCGACGTCTGTCGAACTCTCTGCCTTGGCAGAGAGGAAACCAGATGAAGCTTTGCCGAAGGGCAAGGTTCGTCCGGGGAGGTGAACAGACCCTGAACCCGTCTAGGCCGGTTCAAAGGGTATATATTTCGCCGAGCCTACGGGCTCGGAGAAACCCACTTCAGACTCGGCCTTGTGCCACATATATTCCTCGTGTGTGGGATATTAAATACGTCGAGATACAGTCTCGACGTCTGTCGAACTCTCTGCCTTGGCAGAGAGGAACCCAGATGAAGCTTTGCCGAAGGGCAAGGTTTCGTCCGGGAGGTAGAACAGACCCTGAACCCGTCTAGGCCGGTTCAAAGGGTATATTTTTTGGCCGAGCCTACGGGCTCGGAGAGAAACCCACTTTAGACTCGGCCTTGTGCCACATATATTCCTCGTGTGTGGGATATTAAATACGTCGAGATACAGTCTCGACGTCTGTTGAACTCTCTGCATTGGCAGAGAACCCGAACCCAGATGAAGATAGCTTTGCCGAAGGGCAAAGTTCGTCCGGGAGGTATCTGAATCCTGAACCCGTCTAGGCCGGATCAAAAGGGTATATTTTTGGCCGAGCCTACGGGCTCGGAGAAACCCACTTCAGACTCGGCCTTGTGCCACATATATTCCTCGTGTGTGGGATATTTAATACGTCGAGATACAGTCTCGACGTTCGTCGAACTCTCTGCGTAAGCAGAGAGGATCCCAGATGAAGCTTTGCCGAAGGGCAAGGTTTCGTCCGGGGAAGTAGACAGACCCTGAACCCGTCTAGGCCGGTTCAAAGGGATATTTTTGGCCGAGCATACGGGCTCGGAGAAACCCCACTTCAGACTCGGCCTTTTGCCACATATATTCCTCGTGTGGGGATATTAAATACGTCGAGATACAGTCTCGACGTCGGTCGAAACTCTCTGCCTTGGCAGAGAGGAACCCCAGATGAAGCTTTGCCGAAGGGCAAGGTTCGTCCGGGGTAGACAGGTAACCCGTCAGACCCTGAACCCGTCTAGGCCGGTTCAAAGGGTATATAAATTTGAGCCGAGCCTACGGGCTCGGAGAAACCCACTTTAGACTCGGCCTTGTGCCAGGTATATATTCCTCGTGTGGGATATTAAATACGTCGAGATACAGTCTCGACGTCTGTCGAACTCTCTGCCTTGGCAGAGAGGAACCCGGATGAAGCTTTGCCGAAGGGCAAGGTTTCGTCCGGGGAGGTAGACAGACCCTGAACCCGTCTAGGCCGGTTCAAAGGGTATATTTTTGGCCGAGCCTACGGGCTCGGAGAAACCCACTTTAGACTCGGCCTTGTGCCACATATATTCCTCGTGTGTGGGATATTAAATACGTCGAGATACAGTCTCGACGTCTGTCGAACTCTCTGCCTTGGCAGAGAGGAAACCAGATGAAGCTTTGCCGAAGGGCAAGGTTCGTCCGGGGAGGTAGAACAGACCCTGAACCCGTCTAGGCCGGTTCAAAGGGTATATTTTTGGCCGAGCCTACGGGCTCGGAGAAACCCACTTTAGACTCGGCCTTGTGCCACATATATTCCTCGTGTGTGGGATATTAAATACGTCGAGATACAGTCTCGACGTCTGTCGAGAACCTCCTTGCCACATTGGCAGAGAGGAACCCGGATGAAAGCTTTGCCGAAGGGCAAAGTTCGTCCGGGGAGGTATACAGATCCTGAACCCGTCTAGGCCGGATCAAAGGGTATATTTTTGGCCGAGCCTACGGGCTCGGAGAAACCCACTTCAGACTCGGCCTTGTGCCACATATATTCCTCGTGTGTGGGATATTTAATACGTCGAGATACAGTCTCGACGTCTGTCGAACTCTCTGCCTTGACAGAGAGGAACCCGGATGAAGCTTTGCCGAAGGGCAAGGTTTCGTCCGGGGAGGTAGACAGACCCTGAACCTGTCTAGGCCGGTTCAAAGGGTATATTTTTGGCCGAGCCTACGGGCTCGGGGAAACCCACTTCAGACTCTGCCTTGTGCCACATATATTCCTCGCGTGTGGGATATTAAATACGTCGAGATACAGTCTCGACGTCTGTCGAACTCTCTGCCTTGGCAGAGAGGAACCCGGATGAAGCTTTGTCGAACGGCAAGGTTCGTTCGGGGAGGTAGACAGACCCTGAACCCGCCTAGGCCGGTTCAAAGGGTATATATTTGGCCGAGCCTTCGGGCTCGGAGAAACCCACTTTAGACTCGGCTTTGTGCCATATATATTCCTCGTGTGTGGGATATTAAATACGTCGAGATACAGTCTCGACGTCTGTCGAACTCTCTGCCTTGGCAGAGAGGAACCCGGATGAAGCTTTGCCGAAGGGCAAGGTTCGTCCGGGGAGGTAGACAGACCCTGAACCCGTCTAGGCCGGTTCAAAGGGTATATATTTCGCCGAGCCTACGGGCTCGGAGAAACCCACTTTAGACTCGGCCTTGTGCCACATATATTCCTCGTGTGTGGGATATTAAATACGTCGAGATACAGTCTCGACGTCTGTCGAACTCTTTGCCTTGGCAGAGAGGAACCCGGATGAAGATTTGCCGAAGGGCAAGGTTTCGTCCGAGGAGGTAGACAGACCCTGAACCCGTCTAGGCCGGTTCAAAGGGTATATTTTTGGCCGAGCCTACGAGCACGGAGAAACCCACTTTAGACTCGGCATTGTGCCACATATATTCCTCGTGTGTGGGATATTAAATACGTCGAGATACAGTCTCGACGTCTGTCGAACTCTCTGCCTTGGCAGAGAGGAACCCAGATGAAGCTTTGCCGAAGGGCAAGGTTTCGTCCGGGGAGGTAGACAGACCCTGAACCCGTCTAGGCCGGTTCAAAGGGTATATTTTTGGCCGAGCCTACTGGCTCGGAGAAACCCACTTTAGACTCTGCCTTGTGCCACATATATTCCTCGAGTGTGGGATATTAAATACGTCGAGATACAGTCTCGACGTCTGTCGAACTCTCTGCCTTGGCAGAGAGGAACCCAGATGAAGCTTTGCCGAAGGGCAAGGTTCGTCCGGGGGTAGGTGAACCCGTCAGACCCTGAACCCGTCTAGGCCGGTTCAAAGGGTGGGATATATTTTTTCGCCGAGCCTACGGGCTCGTCTGGGGAGAAACCCACCCGTTAGACTCGGCCTTGTGCCACATATATTCCTCGTGTGTGGGATATTAAATACGTCGAGATACAGTCTCGACGTCTGTCGAACTCTCTGCCTTGGCAGAGAGGAACCCAGATGAAGCTTTGCCGAAGGGCAAGGTTCGTCCGGGGAGAATAGAACAGACCCTGAACCCGTCTAGGCCGGTTCAAAGGGTATATTTTTGGCCGAGCCTACGGGCTCGGAGAAACCCACTTCAGACTCGGCCTTGTGCCACATATTTCCTCGTGTGTGGGATATTAAATACGTCGAGATACAGTCTCGACGTCTGTCGAATGAAGCTTTGCCGAAGGGCTTTCGTCCGGGGAGGTCTGCCTTGGCCGAGAGGGCTCGGGAACCCACTTCCAGACTCGGATGAACCTTTGCCGAAAATACGGGCAGTCAAGGTTCGTCCGGGCAGAGAGGAACCCGGATGAAGAAAGGGCAGACCCCTGAACCCGTCTAGGCCGGTTCAAAGGGTATATTTTGGCCGAGCCTACGGGCTCGGAGAAACCCACTTCAGACTCGGCCTTGTGCCACATATATTCCTCGTGTGTGGGATATTAAATACGTCGAGATACAGTCTCGACGTCTGTCGAACTCTCTGCCTTGGCAGAGAGGAACCCGATGAAGCTTTGCCGAAGGGCAAGGTTCGTCCGGGAGGTAGACAGACCCCTGAACCCGTCTAGGCCGGTTCAAAGGGTATATTTTTGGCCGAGCCTACGGGCTCGGAGAAACCCACTTTAGACTCGGCCTTGTGCCACATATATTCCTCGTGTGTGGGATATTAAATACGTCGAGATACAGTCTCGACGTCTGTCGAACTCTCTGCCTTGGCAGAGAGGAACCCGGATGAAGCTTTGCCGAAGGGCAAGGTTCGTCCGGGGAGGTAGACAGACCCTGAACCCGTCTAGGCCGGTTCAAAGGGTATATTTTTGGCCGAGCCTACGGGCTCGGAGAAACCCACTTTAGACTCGGCCTTGTGCCACATATATTCCTCGTGTGTGGGATATTAAATACGTCGAGATACAGTCTCGACGTCTGTCGAACTCTCTGCCTTGGCAGAGAGGAACCCGATGAAGCTTTGCCGAAGGGCAAGGTTCGTCCGGGGAGGTAGAACAGACCCTGAACCCGTCTAGGCCGGTTCAAAAGGGTATATTTTTGGCCGAGCCTACGGGCTCGGAGAAACCCACTTCAGACTCGGCCTTGTGCCACATATATTCCTCGTGTGTGGGATATTAAATACGTCGAGATACAGTCTCGACGTCTGTCGAACTCTCTGCCTTGGCAGAGAGGAACCCGGATGAAGCTTTGCCGAAGGGCAAGGTTCGTCCGGGGAGGTAGACAGACCCTGAACCCGTCTAGGCCGGTTCAAAGGGTATATTTTTGGCCGAGCCTACGGGCTCGGAGAAACCCACTTCAGACTCGGCCTTGTGCCACATATATTCCTCGTGTGTGGGATATTAAATTCGTCGAGATACAGTCTCGACGTCTGTCGAACTCTCTGCCTTGGCAGGAGGAACCCAGATGAAGCTTTGCCGAAGGGCAAGGTTCGTCCGGGAGGTAGAACAGACCCTGAACCCGTCTAGGCCGGTTCAAAGGGTATATTTTTGGCCGAGCCTACGGGCTCGGAGAAACCCACTTTAGACTCGGCCTTGTGCCATATATTCCTCGTGTGTGGGATATTAAATACGTCGAGATACAGTCTCGACGTCTGTCGAACTCTGCCTTGGCAGAGAGGAACCCGGATGAAGCTTTGCCGAAGGGCAAGGTTTCGTCCGGGGAAATAGATAGACCCTGAACCCGTCTAGGCCGGTTCAAAGGGTATATATTTGGCCGAGCCTACGGGCTCGGAGAAACCCACTTCAGACTCGGCCTTGTGCCACATATATTCCTCGTGTGTGGGATATTAAATTCGTCGAGATACAGTCTCGACGTCTGTCGAACTCTCTGCCTTGGCAGAGAGGAACCCGGATGAAGCTTTGCCGAAGGGCAAGGTTCGTCCGGGGAGGTAGACAGACCCTGAACCCGTCTAGGCCGGTTCAAAAGGGTATATTTTGGCCGAACCTACGGGCTCGGAGAAACCCACTTCAGACTCGGCCTTGTGCCATATATTCCTCGTGAACTGGGATATTAAATACGTCGAGATACAGTCTCGACGTCTGTCGAACTCTCTGGCCTTGGCAGAGAGGAACCCAGATGAAGCTTTGCCGAAGGGCAAGGTTTCGTCCGGGGAGGTAGACAGACCCTGAACCCGTCTAGGCCGGTTCAAAGGGTATATTTTTGGCCGAGCCTACGGGCTCGGAGAAACCCACCGGTTCAGACTCGGCCTTGTGCCACATATATTCCTCGTGTGTGGGATATTAAATACGTCGAGATACAGTCTCGACGTCTGTCGAACTCTCTGCCTTGGCAGAGAGGAACCCGGATGAAGCTTTGCCGAAGGGCAAGGTTCGTCCGGGAGGTAGACAGACCCTGAACCCGTCTAGGCCGGTTCAATGGGTATATTTTTTGCCGAGCCTACGGGCTCGGAGAAACCCACTTCAGACTCGGTCTTGTGCCATATATATTCCTCGTGTGTGGGATATTAAATACGTCGAGATACAGTCTCGACGTCTGTCGAACTCTCTGCCTTGGCAGAGAGGAACCCGGATGAAGCTTTGCCGAAGGGCAAGGTTTCGTCCGGGAGGTAGAACAGACCCTGAACCCGTCTAGGGCCGGTTCAAAGGGTATATTTTGGCCGAGCCTACGGGCTCGAGAGAAACCCACTTCAGACTCGGCCTTGTGCCACATATATTCCTCGTGTGTGGGATATTAAATACGTCGAGATACAGTCTCGACGTCTGTCGAACTCTCTGCCTTGGCAGAGAGGAACCCAGATGAAGCTTTGCCGAAGGGTCAGGGTGGAAGTTTTCGTCCGGGGGAGGTAGATGACCCTAAACCCGTAGCCGGTTTCTTTTTTGCCGAGCCTACGACAGACTCGCCTTGTGCCACATATATTCCTCGTGGGATATTAAATACGTCGAGATACAGTCCCGTTCGTCGACCTTCTGTCTTGGAGGCCGGTTTGCCGAAGGGCAAGGTTCGTCCGGGAGGTTTGGAACCGACCTACGGACTCGCCGAGAAAGAAACCCACTTTAGACTCGGCCTTGTGCCACATATATTCCTCGTGTGTGGATATTAAATACGTCGAGATACAGTCTCGACGTCTGTCGAACTCTCTGCCTTGGCAGAGAGGAAACCAGATGAAGCTTTGCCGAAGAGGCAAGGTTTCGTCCGGGGAGGTAGACAGACCCTGAACCCGTCTAGGCCGGTTCAAAGGGTATATTTTTTGCCGAGCCTACGGGCTCGGAGAAACCCAATTTAGACTCCGCCTTGTGCCACATATTTCCTCGTGTGGGATATTAAATACATCGAGATACAGTCTCGACGTTGTCGAACTCTCTGCCTTGGCAGAGAGGAACCCGATGAAGCTTTGCCGAAGGGCAAGGTTCGTCCGGGGAGGTAGACAGACCCTGAACCCGTCTAGGCCGGTTCAAAGGGTATATTTTTGGCCGAGCCTACGGGCTCCGGAGAATCCCACTTCAGACTCGGCCTTGTGCCACATATATTCCTCGTGTGGGGATATTAAATACGTCGAGATACAGTCTCGACGTCTGTCGAACTCTGCCTTGGCAGAGAGAACCCAGATGAAGCTTTGCCGAATGAAGGTTTCGTCGGGAGGCATAACCCTGAACCCCGTCTAGTCAAAGGGTATATTTTTGCCGAACCTACGGGCTCGGAGAACCTCCCCAGACTCGGCCTTGTGCCCGTCTATTCCTCGGTTCATAAAATACGTCGAGATACAGTCTCGACGTATATTTTGGCAGAGCCTAAGCTTTGGAAGGGCAAGGTTTCGTCAGGGAGAACAGACCCTGAACCTAGGCCGGTTCAAAGGGTATATTTACGTCGAGATGTCTACGTGGAACTCTCTGGAGAAACCCGGATGGCTTTGACTTAAACCCGGAACCTGCTCCACTTCAAACGGCCTTTGCCACATATATTCCTCGATATTAAATACGCCGAGATACAGTCTCGACGTGTTCGTCGAACTTGCCCTGGATGAGCTTTTGCCAAAGGTTTCGTCCGACATATATTCCTCGTGTGTGGGATATTAAATACGTCGAGATACAGTCTCGACGTCTGTCGAACTCTCTTCGCCTTGGCAGAGAGAACCCAGATGAAGCTTTGCCGAAGGGCAAGGTTTCGTCCGGGAGGTAGACAGAACCCTGAACCCGTCTAGGCCGGTTCAAAGGGTATATTTTTTGGCCGAGCCTACGGGCTCGGAGAAACCCACTTTAGACTCGGCCTTGTGCCACATATATTCCTCGTGTGTGGGATATTAAATACGTCGAGATACAGTCTCGACGTCTGTCGAACTTCTCTGCCTTGGCAGAGAGGAACCCGGATGAAGCTTTGCCGAAGGGCAAGGTTTCGTCCGGGGAGGTAGACAGACCCTGAACCCGTCTAGGCCGGTTCAAAGGGTATATTTTTTGGCCGAGCCTACGGGCTCGGAGAAATCCCACTTCAGACTCGGCCTTGTGCCACATATATTCCTCGTGTGGGATATTAAATACGTCGAGATACAGTCTCGACGTCTGTCGAACTCTCTGCCTTGGCAGAGAGGAACCCGGATGAAGCTTTGCCGAAGGGCAAGTTTTCGTCCGGGGAGGTAGACAGACCCTGAACCCGTCTAGGCCGGTTCAAAGGGTATATTTTTGGCCGAGCCTACGGACTCGGAGAAACCCACTTTAGACTCGGCCTTGTGCCGCATATTCCTCGTGTGGGATATTAATTACGTCGAGATACAGTCTCGACGTCTGTCGAACTCTCTGCCTTGGCAGAGAGAAACCCAGATGAAGCTTTGCCGAAGAGCAAGGTTTCGTCCGGGGAGGTAGACAGACCCTGAACCCGTCTAGGCCGGTTCAAAGGGTATATTTTTGGCCGAGCCTACGGGCTCGGAGAAACCCAATTTAGACTCCGCCTTGTGCCACATATATTCCTCGTGTGTGGGATATTAAATACATCGAGATACAGTCTCGACGTCTGTCGAACTCTCTGCCTTGGCAGAGAGGAACCCGGATGAAGCTTTCCCGAAGGGCAAGGTTCGTCCGTGGAGGTAGACAGACCCTGAACCCATCTAGGCCGGTTCAAAGGCTATATTTTTGGCCGAGCCTACGGGCTCGGAGAATCCCACTTCAGACTCGGCCTTGTGCCACATATATTCCTCGTGTGTGGGATATTAAATACGTCGAGATACAGTCTCGACGTCGGTCGAACTCTCTGCCTTGGCAGAGACAGGATCCCAGATGAAGCTTTGCCGAAGGGCAAGGTTCGTCAGGGGAGGTAGAACAGAACCCGGATGAACCCGTCTAGGCCGGTTCAAAGTGTATATTTTTGGCCGAGCCTACGGACTCGGAGAAACCCACTTTAGACTCGGCTTTTTGCGACATATATCCCTCGTGTGTGGGATATTAAATACGTCGAGATACAGTCTCGACGTCTGTCGAACTCTCTGCCTTGGCAGAGAGGAACCCGGATGAAGCTTTGCCGAAGGGCAAGGTTTCGTCCGGGGAGGTAGACACACCCTGAACCCGTCTAGGCCGGTTCAAAGGGTACATATTTGGCCGAGCCTACGGGCTCGGAGAAACCCACTTTAGACTCGGCCTTGTGCCACATATATTCCTCGTGTGTGGGATATTAAATACATCGAGATACAGTCTCGACGTCTGTCGAACTCTCTGCCTTGGCAGAGAGGAACCCGGATGAAGCTTTGCCGAATGGCAAGGTTTCATCCGGGGAGGTAGACAGACCCTGAACCCCTCTAGGCCGGTTCAAAAGGTATATATTTGGCCGAGCCTACGGACTCGGAGAAACCCACTTTAGACTCGGCCTTGTGCGACATATATTCCTCGTGTGTGGGATATTAAATACGTCGATATACAGTCTCGACGTCTGTCGAACTCTCTGCCTTGGCAGACTGGATCCCGGATGAAGCTTTGCCGAAGGACAAGGTTCGTCAGGGGAGGTAGATGACAGACCCTGAACCCGTCTAGGCCGTGTATAAAGTGTATATTTTTGGCCGAGCCTACGGACTCCGGAGAAACCCACTTTAGACTCGGCCTTGTGCCACATATATTCCTCGTGTGTGGGATATTAATTACGTCGAGATACAGTCTCGACGTCTGTCGAACTCTCTGCCTTGGCAGAGAGAAACCCGGATGAAGCTTTGCCGAAGAGCAAGGTTTCGTCCGGGGAGGTAGACAGACCCTGAACCCGTCTAGGCCGGTTCAAAGGGTATATTTTTGGCCGAGCCTACGGGCTCGGAGAAACCCAATTTAGACTCCGCCTTGTGCCACATATATTCCTCGTGTGTGGGATATTAAATACATCGAGATACAGTCTCGACGTCTGTCGAACTCTCTGCCTTGGCAGAGAGGAACCCGGATGAAGCTTTCCCGAAGGGCAAGGTTCGTCCGTGGAGGTAGACAGACCCTGAACCCATCTAGGCCGGTTCAAAGGGTATATTTTTTGGCCGAGCCTACGGGCTCGGAGAATCCCACTTCAGACTCGGCCTTGTGCCACATATATTCCTCGTGTGTGGGATATTAAATACGTCGAGATACAGTCTCGACGTCGGTCGAACTCTCTGCCTTGGCAGACTGGATCCCGGATGAAGCTTTGCCGAAGGGCAAGGTTCGTCAGGGGAGGTAGACAGAACATTGAACCCGTCTAGGCCGGTTCAAAGTGTATATTTTTGGCCGAGCCTACGGACTCGGAGAAACCCACTTTAGACTCGGCTTTTTGCGACATATATCCCTCGTGTGTGGGATATTAAATACGTCGAGATACAGTCTCGACGTCTGTCGAACTCTCTGCCTTGGCAGAGAGAACCTGGATGAAGCTTTGCCGAAGGGCAAGGTTTCGTCCGGGGAGGTAGACACACCCTGAACCCGTCTAGGCCGGTTCAAAGGGTATATTTTGGCCGAGCCTACGGGCTCGGAGAAACCCACTTTAGACTCGGCCTTGTGCCACATATATTCCTCGTGTGTGGGATATTAAATACATCGAGATACAGTCTCGACGTCTGTCGAACTCTCTGCCTTGGCAGAGAGGAACCCGGATGAAGCTTTGCCGAATGGCAAGGTTTCGTCCGGGGAGGTAGACAGACCCTGAACCCTTCTAGGCCGGTTCAAAAAGGTATATATTTGGCCGAGCCTACGGACTCGGAGAAACCCACTTTAGACTCGGCCTTGTGCGACATATATTCCTCGTGTCTGGGATATTAAATACGTCGATATACAGTCTCGACGTCTGTCGAACTCTCTGCCTTGGCAGACTGGATCCCGGATGAAGCTTTGCCGAAGGGCAAGGTTCGTCAGGGGAGGTAGACAGACCCTGAACCCGTCTAGGCCGTTTCAAAGTGTATATTTTTGGCCGAGCCTACGGACTCGGAGAAACCCACTTTAGACTCGGCCTTGTGCCACATATATTCCTCGTGTTTGGGATATTAAATACGTCGAGATACAGTCTCGACGTCTGTCGAACTCTCTGCCTTGGCAGAGAGAAACCCGGATGAAGCTTTGCCGAAGAGCAAGGTTTCGTCCGGGGAGGTAGACAGACCCTGAACCCGTCTAGGCCGGTTCAAAGGGTATATTTTTGGCCGAGCCTACGGGCTCGGAGAAACCCACTTTAGACTCGGCCTTGTGCCACATATATTCCTCGTGTGTGGGATATTAAATACGTCGAGATACAGTCTCGACGTCTGTTGAACTCTCTGCCTTGGCAGAGAGGAACCCGCATGAAGCTTTGCCGAAGGGCAAGGTTTCGTCTGGGGAGGTAGACAGACCCTGAACCCGTCTAAGGGTTCGGAGAAATCCACTTTAAACTCGGCCTTGTGCCACATATATTCCTCGGGTGTGGGATATTAAATACCAAGATACGTCGTGATACAGTCTCGACGCCTGTCGAACTCTCTGCTTTAGCAGAGAGGAAGCCGGACGAAGCTTTGCCGAAGCTTTGACATCATGAAATGTTTTTTTTATAAATAAATCACACTTATTTTACATAGATAAAGCCCTTCGTAAGCTGTGGGCTGTACTTAGAATATTTGTTTTTGTATTTCTTTAAGGCATGGGCTACCAGGAATCAATCATTGGGTCTATTGGATTTTTTCCAATCAATACTAGGGCGCCAACTACAACTAGAATTGTTGATGTCCACAGTTTTAGGTTTGGATATCAAGCTGGTTGTATTTTGGTATTTTTCTTTAAAAGACTATTAATGATAAATTGCAGTCTGCAGTGACTGCCATATCAATAATAGGGTATATTTTGTCTTTGCGGTCTCAAATCTAGATGACTGGTTTATTAGGTTTGATTGTTCTGTCAGTGTGTTTTGTGTAGTCCCATAAATTTGTTACAGGTCCTATCTCTGTCACCAGATCTGGGTGGTGTTCATACCAATTTCTTTCAGTTTCCTTCCCGTAGAAGCTGCAGATTTTCCACTGCAAATATCGGTCCACTTTGTCACGTCGCGTTTTATATTCAGTGGCTGCCAATACGCGTGTAACCTGATACAAGATGGTCAAATGTTTCTGGATATTTATCACAGAATCTGCATTTTGGGTTAACGCAATTTTGTGTATGTGTGTTTGGTAATTTCTAGTTAGTACGCTTTGGCCCTGCGCACTAAGAAGAAAACCTTCGGATTCAGCTTTTAATCCTGTATTACGTAGCCACTGACGGGTACGGGGTCTGACTACATCTGGTTCTTTGGTACGGGCCGAGTATAGACAATGAACAGGCTTATCTTGCCATCGTTTCTGTATCTGGTGAGTTGCATTTGTCTTTATTATTATTATTATTATTATTATTATTATTTTTATATATTACTATCATTATTATTATCACTATTATTAGTCTCATCATTATTAATATTATCATTATTATTATTGTTATTATGGTCAATATTATCTTTATTTATTACTATCATTATTATTATCATTATTATTAGTATCATTATTTTTATCATTATTAATAGTATCATTATTGTTGTTATTATTTATAAACATCATCATTATCATTGTTATTATCATCATCATTATCATTGTTATTACATTCAATATTATTTTCTATTGCTATCATTATTATTTTCATTATTATTATTATTATCATCATCATTATTATTATTATCATTGTTATTATAGTCAATATTATTTTTATTTATATTATTATTATTATCATCATAATTATTATTATCAAAATTATTATTATAATTATTATCAATATTATACTGATACTGTCGATATTATTTTTATTTATTGCTATCATTATTATTTTTGCATTTAATGCCTTGTCTTGATGTTATTTCTTCTTATTATTTTTAGTAATTTTCCTGTTATTTTATTTCTTTATTATTATTATTATTATTATTATTATTATTATACCATGTTGAGTGTCAATCTTAAATGAAGACTAATTAAAAGTAAGCCATTTGCTCCTGGGCTGATTGGTTGGAGAATCAAAGGTTTGGCTCTTTCAAAAGGAATCGTGCTTATTTGTGTTTTTTTTTTTTTCTTTTCATTTTTTTTTTGATTCATTTTTCCGGCATCAAGTATTCAAAAGTGATATGAAGCCAAACGCAGTGAAAAAGGACAAGAAAACGGAAAGAATTGAATCAAAATAATAATAAAATATTTAATATAATTCATAGAATCTTTGAACGTGTCATAGCAGTTTAATTCAAATATTACATTGGACTGAGTTGTTTTTTTATACGTTTTTTTTTTTTTTGTCTTAAAAATAATCTGATTTCGTAGATTTGCTGAGGAGAATCTTAAAAAGATATTTATTTGGAGAAATGACGAAGGCAGTTGCAATTTCACATTTAAAAAAAAAAGTTTTCATATTGGAAGAATTTTATTAAACGTTTACAATGCAATTGCAAAATGAATATATACCGCCTATATCCGTGAAATGAGCCAGTATTTAATATCAGATTTTTACGCCAAAAATAGTCAAACATTTTATTATAACTGGGGAGAAGGGGAGAAGACAAAAAAAAATCCACTTTCTTATACCGAACTTTAAAAAAGGCGAAACAAAAAAAAGACGCGTAACTAAAACATAAAATTTAAAAGAATAGACATTTCTTTTTTTAAGCGTTTCATCCCAAGCAAGGCGGGAAGCCACTAACACGCAAGGGGGTTACATAGAGTTGGAACGAGAGCAAAGAACAGTGATAGAGGAAAGGATGAAGAGAAGAATAGAGGATACATCAGGGCATCTGGAGATGTCCATTGACATTACATTTGAATAGTTGGAGATTATAGCTATCAGGGAAACAGAGGAGGGAGATTCACAAGCGAGAAGTGCGAGACATGGAGTTATTGGAGTAGAAGAGACGGCTGCATTTAACAGTTTCGACAGTGAATGGGTAAGAACGAGATGCCAGCCTAGTTGAACGCTTAAATTTATAAAGTCTGGGAACCAGCGAAAGCAGCTCATCGGAGCAGTTACCGTGAAAGTATTTGTAAAAAAAGACAGAAGGGGGCGACGGCACGTCTGTGAGAGAGCGACTGCAGACGAGATGCCAGATCAGGGCTAATTACATTGCATATCCGTCTCTGGATTTTATCATGGAACTTGAGTTAAAAAGAAGGGGCTCCCGACCATATATGGAAGCAATACTCAATGCAAGGCCGAATAGTACATTTGTAGATTTGAAGGTTCGCTTCCGGCGAGAAAAATTTCCTGGAAGATATTTCAAACTTGAAAATGGCTAAGAGCACTCGACCCCCCCCCGCAAAAAAAAAAAAAAACATTGGACAGTTTATATATAAATGTATTAACAATATTTACCGGCCTGAATGTCCGAGAAAGTTTCATAGAAAATATGCGTCCTCCGACAGGAATCGAACCTGTATCCTATACGGAACCGTCATATAGCCTGACGTGCATTCATATGTGCTCGATGCGTATCCAAATGTAAACAAACCGCGTCACATAGGACGCATATTTTCTATGAAAATTTCTCGAAGATACAGGCCGGTAAATGTCGTTAATACTGTTTATTATAAACAGACCATTTACTTAAATATTTGTATCTATAAAAAAAAATGTATAAAAAAAAGAAATGTCTTAAAATAATTGTCGGACTTTGTCCATTTCACAATGTGTGACGTCATTTGTTTACATTTGGATACGCATCGAGCAGATATGAATGTACGAGATAGAATCATGGCGCATTGTAGTTTAAAAACAGTAAAATCGACCTTGCTAACCGAAACCTTACTCTGTGGCTCAATCGGTAAACGGACGTCAGGATATATGACGGTTCCGTATAGGATACAGGTTTCATGCCTGTCGAAGGATGCATATTTTCTATGAAAATTTCCCCGACATTCAGGCCGGTAAATGTTGTTAATACTGTTTATTATAAACAGAGCATTTACTTAAATATTTGTATCTATAAAAAAAGAACGTATAAACATTAAAAAAATAAAACTTTCTTAAAATAATTGTCGGACTTTGTCCATTTCATAATGTGTGACATCATTTGTTTACATTTGGATACGCGTCGAGCTGATATGAATGTACGAGAGAAAATCAAGAGAATATATATATATATATATATATATATATATATATATATAATTATTTATTTAAAAAATATGATTCCAAATCGCGACATAAGAAGTCTCATGTTTCAAAACAAGAGACGAAAGCTTCAATACAATTATTTAAATTAAATTGAGTTAAAGTAAGCTCTGTTCCATCTTCAAGCGAAATTTTTTTTTGGAATAACGTATTTCTGAAATTTACGTGTTTTAAAATCGAAATCAAAATTTCCATGGTAACACCTAGGGCGAATTGTTTAAATTGGGTAGGCGGGTGTTGGGTGTTAATAATAAGTATCAGTATAGTATCAGTATATATATATATATATATATATATATATATATATATATATATATATATATGTATGTGTGTGTGTGTGTGTGTGTGTGTGTGTGTGTGTTAGAATTAATGAAGCTGATGGTGTTTCAGATTTCGTTAAAGATTAATTTTTTCTTCATATTTATGCATTTAGTTTGGCGTAATAAACGCCAGAACTGAAACCAAATGAAAATAACTGCTGACAAGAGTTTTTGAAGCTGAACTTTGATTTGCTAGCAACTTCCGGTTACTGTTGCGCTTATTTGAGATTGTGTTTCGGAGAAAAAGGTTTCAGCGTCGGCTAATTCTTTCTTGGCCTGATGAAATTCCTTCCCGTCTGGTCGAGCCGTTTCTTGTCTTTCATTCCACGCTATTTCTTTTTTTTTCTGGCAGAGTTTGAAATCACGGAAGAATTCGTATCTTTGACGCAAACATGACACCATGGTGTCAAAAAAAATACAAAGGCGATATAAAAAAAAAATGGCGTCAGAATTTTGTGCTTGGAAAAAATTAGATTGCAAATGAAAGATAACCATTTTGACGATTAGCACAAAATTAACTGAAATGGAAAATGATCAATTAACCATTTCACAATCGTAATTCAAACTTGTCCATCGTTCGTTACTTAGTTTGATAGCTTTTACGTTAGATCTTGCCATTACCGCAGGTAATCAATGCACTTTTCCTGTTTATTGTGATGACAGCGGAAAGAAAAGACCTAACAAAAGCGTTGCGACATTTTAGGGAATGGAAGAAAATGAACGAAAGAAAGAAATCTTTCTTCAAACAATTTTTCAGAAAAATAGGTTTCTGGCGGACTTCACCAAATTTATTTAACTTAGATTAGGAAACCAAACTGACGTGAAGAAAAAGAGGATAAGCCAAAGACATCATTACACATAAAATTTTTATTTAACAAGATGTACAAAGAAAGATGTGATAGAAAAGCATGCCTTGTGTAAAACAAGAGTTGTCTCCCTTTAACTATCAATTGTTCCAAAGTTCACTGAAAGTAATAAGGTTGTAATAGTTTCTGGTAATAAATGTTTTCAACAGTTTTGCTGTGTAAGAAAAAAGATTATGTGAGTATAGGGAATATTCAGCATGTGAGTGGTGATGTGAGTGAGAAGTTTGGCGCATGGTTTCAACAGTCGTGGATTTCTGTGACAGCTGAGATCTCATGGTCTCCACGTACAGACAATCTGATTGGTTGGCATTGACCCATCAGCGAGCGAGCATTGGGAGGCTTACGAAAAGCTTCTGGGATCCGATTCTCCCAAAAAGTGCACGAAATGGACTACATGAAAATATAGTGATTATAAAATAGTCGCATAGCTGCGATTTATAAATTGTCCATTATACAGTAGGTTGATTTATTGTACAATGAATGCTTGTTGTTATATAATTTGAATTTGCGTTAGTATGTATGTATGTATGTGTGTGATGATGATGATGATCGTTACAGGTTTATCAATTGCTACTATTGTTTGTTCCAGTGTTGAAATGGGGTTCTTTCCGAACTTTCTACTTGAAATAAGGTAGAATGTTAATATCCTGAGAGAAAGAAAGCAAGCAAGAAAGAAAGAATGAAAGGAGTAGAATATGGTAGTAATAACACTCGTATTTAACGTCTGCCTCAGTGAAATGAAAAAATCTCGTCAATTTTGAATCTTTTCATCCGTGACCTCCTCCTTCTTCAAATTCCTATTCATAATTGTTTGCAATATTTGGTTGGAGTTGTTGAGCTCAAATAATTCGCGAGGAAATATGGGAAATATCTACGGATATTTTATGGTTTACGAACACGCAAGGAGCTTATTCAGTTATTAAATTAACCCTTTTTCTGTCCAGGGCTTTTTCGTGTGCCCTGTCCAAAAGTCGACGCTTGTTTTCAGATTGATAACTATTGCAAGGCAACTCTGCTTACTTGGCAAATAGAATTTGCTGATATATAGTGTTTCACATAATAAAAAACTGAGCATCACATGTAAACGTACAAATCATAAGTTATTTACATTACACTCTTTGCATCACGTGATGCAAAGGTTATAATCGTTTTAATATAGTATGAAAAATAGATGTCTTTCCTTTAAGGCATTATATTAGGTTGTCCCAAAAGTTCGTAAACACTTGCAAAAAATTGAAATTTTACTCGCCAAGTAATAACAAAAACAACAAAAATTATTCCTCAAAATAAAGACCATCATTTTCCAAGACTTTCTGCCATCGATCTGCAAGCTTTAGGATCTGGTGAAAGTACCATTCAGCCGGTTTTGAATCATAGAATTCTTGACACGCTTCCTCAACTTCATCAAACGTGTCGAATCGGCGGCCCTTCAGAAAGTGTTGCATTGAGCGGAAAAGGCCGTAATCTGATGGAGCACAGTCAGGACTGTAGGCTGAATGTGGCAGAACCACAATGCCGTCCAGCTCATCAAACTTGTCTTTGGTCTTCCTGGTGGTGTGTGGCTTGGCATTGTCCTGCTGCATCAAAGGTTGATCAGAGCCGGGTACTTTTGCTTCAACTTTTCGTAGACCCGCTCCAGTTGCTGACATTTCGGCACTGATGGCACGATCATTCGGAACCAACTCAGAATGCACGATTCCTTCAAATTTCCACCAAACGCACAACATGACTTTCTTGCCGAATCGATCTTGTTTTGGAACCGATGGTGTCTCTTGCCCTTTCTGAACCCATCGCTTGTCTCGATGGTGCTGGACCAAATAGACCCATTTCTCGTCCGATATCACAATGCGCTTCCAAAAAGATTGCTGAGCAATTGACGGCAAATTTCAACTCGTCTATTGGCTTGTTCTTCGGTGAGTTCGTGCGGATCTTGGCGCGGCTTTTTGTGAACAAAATCAAGTTGCTTCAAGTGTCGGTGAATTGTCGATTTGCCAACTCCAAACTCATCAGCCAATTCTCGATAAAGTAAAAAAAAAAACAATTAAATATTGCATAAAAATTCAATTTTTCGCACTTGTTTACGAACTTTTGGGACAACCTATTATTATCAGTCAAGCGTACTGTGGTCATATATGATGCCTAAAATATTAGATTCGTCCCTTCCTCAGGCGGCCTGCTTGATAGTAGACGTTTTTTTAAGGCGTCCTTAGTTTTACTACTCTTTTAAAATCATGTCTCGTGTGCAACACATATAATACACGGTCGTTGAAATCACATCTTGTGCAGCACATATGATGCGCTGGACAAGGGAAATAGTTCAAGATTCATTCAAACATCTTCATGGCAAAACCGTGATAATTTGCTGGCTATTGCTTCTTTTAATTTACATTTCGTTAGTTTTTTTTTTTGTGCTGTCAGAAAGGAAGATATGTGAGTGCTTTGCAATATCCGCCCACCAGTATGGCAGTGCATACAGGCCAATATCTTCAAAGACGAACGTTTGGTAATAACAAAAATGGTTTTTGCCAATGGATGCTGAGAGAGAACATGAAGAAATCAGAATCTCAGAAGGATCTCTAATCGATCCTGGTTGCAGTCACTTTCTCACCGATAGGATGTGGCTCCCCTCTGTCTTTTCTACAAATATTTTCATGGCAATTGTTCTGATAATGTTTTTTTTTCCTCTGGTGCCCCGACTACATGAAAATTAAGCGTGCTACTAGATTGGCATGTAGGTCCCACCCTTTTACTGAAAAAATGGCTAAACGCAACCGCCACTTCTGCCGTAACAGCTTTTCTTCCGCATTTCCTGTGTGTGGAACGCCCTTCTATTTCCTTGTTTTCCTGATAAGAAATTAAATGCAACGTTCGTCGTCGTCTCCTCTCGACTTGAATCCCGTTCTTTTTCTGTCTTTTCTTCAATCTTTCCCATATTCAGTCTTTACCCTCACTTTCACTCGCTGTACACCTCTGCGTACAAGAAGGCGTTCCCGGCATGCTTTGCGGTGAAATAATTTAAAAAAAAAATGTCAATAACGAAGAAGTTTTAAAGAAAGTATGATAACGTTGAAATTGCTGTCGAAAAATAATGTTCAGTTTAGGAATAAAAATTTTCTGTTCCAATATAGTGCACGTAACAGCAAAATTGTCCAAACAGTGTTACGGCATAATTGTCCATCCCACGAAATGTTTGCAATTTATAAAACCACTAAACTATTTGAGTTTCTTTTTTTCCAGGTTTTCAAATAAAACTGTTAACACCATTTGTCGTAAGTATTACTGGACGATCCTTTGCGTTATTCAGCTACAAAGAAAACAGGTTAAATCATTTTGTGTCAACCCCACTATCATCATTCAGGCCTTCAATAATGGTACCGACATTCATACACTGGCTTCCGTTTTCAAAGTCCATTCAGCAACAATCATGGGAACGGTAAATAAGTTTTAAAAAGAGGGAACGGTAGATACGAAAATTGCATCAGGAGGTCACAACAGGAAAGTGGATCACCATTTTAACTTAGAGCTAATGAGATCAATTAAAAATTATCCAGCACATTTCATAAGACGTTTGGCACGTGAGAGAGGAGTTTCAGCTATGACAGTCCAAACGGCAGTGAAAAAGACTTGAAAATGAAATCGTACATGAATCTTGTGAGGTACTCCATGTTACTCCAGGACAGAAAGTTAGAAGGTTAGAGAAGGGGAAGATCATCTTGAATAAATGATTCTGGAATAATATTTGATATTTGAACTTTTTGTTTGTGATGGATTTCATCATAATTCTTCTGTCAAGCTTGGAGAGTAATTATACATTCTTATTACTAAATGTAGAGTCGAATAATGTCATAAAAACCTCGGAGAATTCCAGTAAGATATGCTTAATCATTTGTAAGATGCAATGTTTGGAAGCTTAATCTAAGAAGCAGAAAATTTGCTTTTACACCATCTGGATAATTTTGCTGTTACACAAGTACACACACACACACACACACACATATATATATATATATATATATGTGTGTGTGTGTGTGTGTGTATTTAGGATGTTCAGAAAATAATGTGTCACACAAATATATAATTAATGTTGGTATTTATTAATATTATATCAATCTCTTTTAGAAATTAACTAATTAGGTTGTTCAAAAAATAATGTCCGATTTTAGAAGAGACATTTTAATTGCATTCTGTTATATTATTATTATTATTATTATTATAAACGCAAAACAATAACTTACTATTTCGTAATGATTAATGCGTCCACTTTGTTAAATTTATATCAATCACTTTCAGAATTTGATTTAAAGCATTTTAAGCTGATTATCTTGAACAAGAAAAAGAAAACAATGGAGATTGTTTACTTTTTGCATCTGTTTGGCTATAAAACTTCTTCCACTGCTGAGGACATAGTATCGTGGTCAGATAATACGGCGCTTGTTTGTAAATTTCCCCAGTGGTGATATGAGTCTTAGCAGTGGACATTCATCTGTTTCGAATTTTAATTTAAACGATATGAATTATCATAACCCGAAGTAAGTACCCCAACTTGTCGAACACTCTGCATCATTTGCCGTTAATTCGGAGAAAACGTTTTTCATTGGAAAGCCAATACCTGTGCGATGTAAACGATGACGAAACATTTGTTTAAGCATTACGACCCGTGCAACGCGTGGAGCCACTAGGATGCAGGGGGTTGCAGAAGATTTGGAGCAAGAGCAGATAGGAGTGCTAGAAGAAAGGATGAGGAGAGGGATAGTGGATAGATCACGGTAACTGGCTATGTCAATTGACATTACATTTGAATAGTTGGAGATTATAGCTCTCAGGGAAACAGTAATTGTTAAGGGTGTTCCACAGGAGAGAGGTGCGGGGTATGAAGCTATTGGAGTAGAAGAGATGGCTGCATTTAAAAGTTTCTACAGTGTAACGGTGGGAGCGGGATGCCAGCCTCGTAGGACGCTTGAATTCATGGAGTCTGGGAACCAGTGAAAGCAGCTCATCGGAGCAATTACCATGAAAGTATTTGTAGAAAAGACAGAGAGAGGCGATGTTGCGTCTGTGAGAGAGTGACTGTAGACGAGACTCCAGATCAGGGCCAATTATATTACATATCCGTCTCTGGATCTTGTCAAGAACTCTGAGGTAAACAGAAGGTGTCCCAGACCATATATGGCAGCAATACTCCATGCAAGGGCGAATAGTTTTTTTGTATATTTGAAGTATCGATTCCGGGGAGAAAAATTTCTTGGTGCGGCACAGAGAGCCAACTTTCCTTGCGGTGGACGAAGCAATTGACTCAATGTATTTGTCCCATCTCAGGTCAGCAGTCAACGTGAGACCGAGCAGACGCAGGGAGTTGCTCCCAAGAAAAATCTATTGATTCTTAATTTATACAAGGCATTTGTTAATTTTATGTGGCATATATAGTGGATAAAGTCTTGCTCTTCATATAGCGACAAAAGGGATTCAACTGGGATTAAGTAAGAGGCAGGCCTATGGTAAAAGAGCTACCATAGTCAGCCATCAACGAAAGCAAAAGTACTGTGTCTAAATCATTGTATAAGATATTTTACGGTAAATGTTCTTTTTTTTATCATTTTGGGATGGCTTTGTCCAAAAATGTTTCATCCGCATATCTAAGCTTACAGCACCTGGTATTCTCAAGCAAGTCACCCATCTAGGTAATGGCCAGATTCGTCGTTGCTTAAATTCCGTCAGCGTAAGGGGAATCGGCGTTTCAACGAGATTTGGCCGTAAGCCCATTACAGTGACCCTGCATCTAAGCTTACAGATAAAAATCGGTGCAGTGATACATGTCTTACTAATTATCCCGTAGCTGGGGGACAACAAGTGGATTCATACATTCCTTAAGCGTATTTCCTCGTAAGTGATATAACGAAACCAACGAGGAATGGAACTCGGCTCCCCGATTAACAACACCGAGACGTTATCGAATGCACCAACCGCACACCCAAGCATAAAGCACCTGGTATGCTTCAATCGTCGGTGGGGTGGGGATGCTGAGGGCAGAAGAAAAAAATCAACATCCACCAAGATGATATCTTGGCGGCGGCTTACAGTAGAACGAAGCAATGTAGCTGTTCTGAACACGCACACACGCACACGCACACACACACACACACACACACACACACACACACACACACACACATATATATATATATATAGTGGTGTAACAGCAAAATTGTCCAATTTTTAGTTTAAGCTTTGAACCATTGTAACTTAGAAATGATTAAAGATATCTTACTGGAATTCTTCGAGGTTTTTATAACACTATGGAACTCTACTTTTAACAATAAGAATGTATTTAGCTCTAAGTTGAAATGATGATCCCTCTTGCAGTTGTGACCTCCTGATCCAGTTTTCCTCTCTACTGTATCCGTTTTTTTCTAAAACCTCTTTTCCAATTCCTTGTGGTTTCTTGAATGAACCTCGAAGATGGAAGCTGATACATAGCGATTTTTACCTGTTCTCTTTTATAGCTGAATAACTCAAATTCTTTACGATAAATGGTGTCAAGATGGCTAAACGTCTTATCCGAAAACATGTGATAAGCAACTCAATAAGTTTAGTCCGTTTTTAGATATTAAATATTTTGTGGGATTGACAATTATCACATGCTGTTACACAATGTGGACTATTTTGCTGTTACGTTCGTTATATATATATATATATATATATATATATATATATATATATATATATATATAAGGCAGGATGTGTGTGTGTGTGTGTGTGTGTGTGTGTGCAACGAATGCACGGCCGCAATTTTCGACGCATTTGAGGTTATCAAGGATGATGTTGAGGTGTCTTATCAAGTGATGATGTTGAGGTGTCTTATCAAGTGATGATGTTGAGGTTCAACATCATCACTTGATAAGACACCGGAATGTTGAAACGAAATGGCTATTTTGTAGTGATTTTATAACATGTTTATCTTATAATTTTTTTAAATAAATTATTATATTTGCTCTACTTTGTATTGAGCACTCTTTATACACCAATTATATATATATATATATATATAGTCATATATATATATATAGTCATCACAGACTGTTTCGCTGTATCACAGCTCATCAGTGTGGCTAGATGTCCGGTCGCCTCTAGCTGAACCGAAACTCGACTGAATTGACAGTCGGGGGATTCTACCACTAAAAGGATGAATGTGTTTTTTAAGCCTATTTATTTTTAGATAAACACAATATATATATATATATATATATATATATATATATATATATATATATATAAATGGGCTTTCGATCTCATTCTTTTTATGAAACTTTCTGTTTTTTTCAATTAATTTTAGCTTATATATGGAAGGGGTGGGATGGGTATGTTTTTTAGGGAGTAATTGAGGTTCAATTGATCTATGTCTATACTGTGCGAAAGCACACTACTGTTTCTCAAGAGCTGAA
>CAHIKZ030000521.1:1505000-1530000 GCA_903632075.3 Acanthosepion pharaonis | reverse complement strand
CTGAAGGGTGGCGTGAGCGGTAGGCGAAGGCAAACTATGAAGAAAGAGGGGAGTCCTGTTGACGCCCCCTGAAGTGATTGGTGTGAGATGCCACTGTGAGAGAGAGGGGAACCTGTTGATGCCCTCTGAGGGGATTGGTGTGAGATACCAATATGAGAAAGGAAGAATTTGGGAGGACGATTCCCTTTAAGTAGAAAGTAAAGACTTCCAAAAATGGAAAGTAATAAATTTTCCTATCCGAGAACAAAGAAGATCCTTATTGTGGATTTAGAATTATCAAGGAACCTCAAACCCTGACAAGCCCACCCCTGTTTTGGTCGGCGTCTATATAAGCAGAGTCGCAGCGAGTGGATGGCAGTTGGGGTTGAAGAGACAGGCAAGCAGTTGCAGAGTGAGTAACACAGACGCAGATGGCAGACGCGGACAGAGTTGAGCTGTGAGCTCTGAGACCCACATCGCAGAAAGCTGACTGAAAGATCTACGCATCACGGCCTCAACTTCTAATCAAGAACAATTTATTTTTGAAGAACGAGTTAGACTCACACCACCAAAACAAGTTTTACGAATATCGCCTGAAGATACACCAAAAACCAGTTTCTTAAAGAAAAAAAAACAACTTAAGATGTTAAGACTCGCCTAACAAACATAAAGTGTCACGAATCCAAATAAGCTGTTTGGGAGAAAGACGCTGTCCTGTATTCAGCAACCAAATATAAAATATTGCTATTCTCTTTTAACACATTTGAACTTTTCGAGTTGTTACTTAATTTTCTTTTACATATACTTGTACGGTATTACCCTTGTTCGGACTCGACTTGTATTGCGGCCCGGCGACTGATTGATTTCGTCTACCTAAGATCAAATCACAACGTGGGTAGGTTAGACTAGAAATCAAAGCAGTTACTTCGGTAACCAGACGTTGGAGGCGAGCTAGGAACGACAAGGCTGATACCGAATCTAACCAGATTCCCATCCGAATCAGCAAAGTGTTAGAACGTCACATTTGGTGCCGCGACCAATACCAAGTCACATTGGTCGTAGCAGGATAGAACGGCGACGGGTCAGACAGCACGGGGTGACGTCTCACACATACACACATATATATATATATATATTATATATATATATATATATATATATATATATATATATATATATATATATCCAAGATGTAAAAGAACGAAGAGTAACATTTCAGCGTTCCAAACATTAATTTAAAAAAGGGTTCAATGCAAAGGTAGAGCCATAAATATTTATTTATTATGCCGTGTTACATTTGAATGTGCACATAACCACTACAAAACTGTACATCTTGTTTCAACGTTAAAATTTTTCATCGTGATATCCCACCTGATGAAACGGTCAAAAGAAAATTAACGTTGAAACAAGCTGTGCATTTTTGTAGTGGGTATGTGCATGTTCTAATGTAACACTGCATAATATATATAGTTGACTCTCGCGTCGAATACGACACATGAGGGTCAAGCAGATCAGTTCCCAGGAAACCGACAGCCCGACAACAACGCATACGATTTGATTATAATGGTGAAGGTTTCGTGCAGAACAATCCACACTTTTTGAAGGGCCGAATTCAGAGACCTGGTGCATTACGTGCCACAAGGTCCCCAAACAACCCTCCGCAGGTTTTGAATTCAGAGTTGTCCTTCTCCTAGACCAGTTGCCGCCCAAGGCTATAGAACCCAGTCTGTCCTGCTATTTACCCATAGATGGATGGAGAAGAAGAGGATTCATACCTTTCCCAAGGGTATTAGCACGTAAGTGAATGTAATGGATTCAAATGGAATTCGAACTCGGCTCTGCGATTCCTCAATCCAGCCGCCGCTATCTATTACTCCACCGTGCCTCTGCCTCTCACTCTCTCTCTCATATATATATATATATATATATATATATATATATATATATATATATATATATATATATATATATATATATATATATATAATCTCAAGGGTTTTCCAAATGATTCGACATAATTTCGAAAATAATTTCACAGAATTAGTAAAAAGAAACAGATAAAGATTTTATATTTAATGAAGAGGACAGTAGGTGCTCAACTTAATGAACATCTGCCAGAGAGATGGATCGGGAGTGGTGGAAATGAAGACATTTTTCTGATAAAATGGGCGCCGCCGTCACCGGACCTCTCTCCGTGTGATTTGTTTTTATGAGGTTATTTTAATGGACTGATGTATGTCCCCCCACTCTTCCTGCTGGCATCGAACTCAAGCAGAGAATCACTTCCGCATTGGATAAGGTTACCGGAAACATGCCACAGCGTGTTTGGCAAGAGAAAGCTATCGACTTGATGTGTGCCGTGTCACAGACAGTGGACATATTGTACACTTATGAAACCGGTCTCATAATAAACTTAGGATGTTCAACACCTAAAGTTTTCAATTTCACTGAGCGAAACTTAAGTTTTCAAGATAATTGCTTTGGAAATGATGTCAAAGTTTTTGGCGGAGAGAATACATACACACACACACACACACACACACACACACATACATATATATATATATATATATATATATATATATATATTAATAATAGTGGTAAATATAAAACATGAACATAAAAATATATGTCCTTGCTAGATTAGATAATCGGTATATTTATTTTTTTATATGTTTTTATATTTGACCGTAACCTGTAGACGATATTAATTTTGTCAAATTTTCTTAATTACACAGCGGCCTTTCAGTAACACACACGCCTTCAGTTTTAGTTTTTTCCACCCATCTCTCTCCCTCACCTTTTCTTTTCTTTTCCTCCTCCCTCTTATTCTGATCTTTAAGATTAGATCGTCTATATATTGTGTATCTTTAATCTATTAGACATCTAAACAACATTCATGTTTCTCTCATATTAAATCTCTTACACTCCCCTCTCTAAAACTCCTCTCTG
The DNA here is from genome assembly GCA_903632075.3 of Acanthosepion pharaonis. Classification (NCBI taxonomy): domain Eukaryota; kingdom Metazoa; phylum Mollusca; class Cephalopoda; order Sepiida; family Sepiidae; genus Acanthosepion; species Acanthosepion pharaonis. The sequence continues at coordinate 1,527,069 of CAHIKZ030000521.1, read as the reverse complement.
TTGAGCTTTAATCTCCCGCCTTCTCTCGTCTTTGTCATTTAGCTCTAACATTCGTCCCACCCCCTCCTTCCCCTCTAAATTCTATTTTTTATTTCCGAGGATTTGTCTGTTTTCTTAGACGAAAAGTTGTAAAACTGAAAAAATCTTATGCAACTGAAATTTAAATTATGACCCATGGATCATATAATTAATACTTTTTCGTTTGATATATATATTATTTATATTATTTATATATATATATATGATGTACATGCTATGGAAGCATTTTAATTTAAACAGTAATTAACTATACCCCGTCAACCTATGAAAATATATAATGTATATAAACATATATTTATTGTATTATATAAAATATATATATATATATATATATATATATATATATATTTTCATATTCCTGATTTATCTTAGGCCTTCTTTGTTTTTTAAGTTTTTATTAAGATAATATATAAAATATATAAAATATTATAAAGAAGGCATTCATACGAAAACAAATTAATGTAAGATAAAATCTCGGGAATAGGATTATATGAATAGAATCCAAAGTTCATAAAAGTTAAACAAACAAACAAGAAAGAACAAAATCTATTTTATGAGGATGTCTGTAGAAAAAGTTGTAAAAAGAATGAAAACTTTTCTGAATGACGTTTTTAACGTAGATGTAAATATTGTTTGCGTCAAAAAATCGACATTATTTGTTTTTGTATAGAATGCGTAATTTATATTATTTTTATATATACCAACCTAATATAATTAAAATTAAAACTAATGTTTATATGCGTAAAAGTATTATATATTATTAGGGGACCAAAGGTTGACGTGTTTGACGTAATGTATCATTATTATCATTATTTTGCCAATATCTAAATAAAATTCTACATATGCGTACATTATATAAAAAAAGCTTGACATAGCATGTATCTCACTGTCAATAAAATAGAATCCATAGCATATATATATATATATATATATATATATATATAAAAAAAGGATTAAACACTAATATTCCATGGTCATAATTTATTCCATTGGAATCGTAAATACGATCCAATTCATCAGACCTACAAATTCAATAAGAAAACAGACAAAACAACTGCGGAAATAAAAAATAGAATTTAGAGAGAGTGTAAGTATGAGGGTGTGGGACGAATGTTAGAGCTAAAGAGAGGGGTAACAGACGAGAGAAGGCGGGAGATTAAAGCTCAACAGAGAGGAGTTTTAGAGAGGGGAGTGTAAGAGATTTAAGTGAGAGAAACATGAATGTTGTCGGATGTCTAATAGATTAAAGATACACACACCATAGACGATCTAATCTTAAAGATCAGAATAAGAGGGAGGGAGAGGAAAAGAAAAGAAAAAGGGGTGAGGGAGAGAGATGGGGTGGGAAAAACTAAAACTGAAGGGCATTTACTGAAAGGGCCGCTGTGTAATTAAGAAAATTTGACAAAATTAATATCGTCTACAGGTTACAAATCAAATATAAACATATAAAAAATAAATATACCGATTATCTAATCTAGCAAGGACATATATTTTTATGTTCATGTTTTTATATTTACCACTATTATTAGCGATATATATATATATATATATATATATATATATATATATATATATGTATGTGTGTGTGTGTGTGTGTGTGTGTGTGTATATAAATATAAATAAATATATATATGTATAATTATTTATATATTATATGCACTATTGGTACTTATTAGAAAGTGCTCGATATCAGAGATAGAGCTAACATATTTGGTTGGATAGATGTGAGTTTGTGACCCTGGGTTTCACGCTTCCACAACAACACAAATACACGCAATCTACATAAACCCAAATTTAAAAAAAATAATCAGTTTGCCTGACGATCGCAAAAAAGCGTGAAACCCAGGGTCAGAAACTCACATCTATCCAAATATAAATATATATATATATATATATATATATATATATATATATATATATATAGTAGAGGTTAAAAGAAACTCCGTTAGTACATAATCCAAGTGGGTCCTAATAATAAAAAATATCAAAACTGATCCACAAAAAGAGCTTATTTATTTATTATAGCAGAGCATATAAACTGCACAACAGAGATATCCAAAATTACCTCATGGGTTTAGTCTATTTCAGCTGACGCCGAGTACGTCAGTCTTATTCAACACATATTCTGTCTGTCTGTGTGTGTGTGTGTGTGTGTGTGTGTGTGTGTGTGTGTGTGTGTGTGTGTGTTTGACAGAGAGAGAGGGTATATATACAAGTCGGAATTAAGTGCAAGTACATTTTAAGTGTTAATTCTCGCTATTACTTTTGTATGGGAATCCTTCCTCAATGTGTAACTGAATTGTTAAATCTGGCTTGACTGTTTTCACAACAAATGGATATTTTCTAGAAATATAACTGGTTAAAAAAAAGAAAAAAGAATGTCCGAATTTTGAAATACCCATCACTATTCTGCCTCAGGTTGTATACCCTACACCTAACACCATTCTGCCTCAGTTAATACACCCTCTGTTATGGTAATTTACCCACGCACGCATGGGCTCTCCTAAGTATAAATAGGAGGAGGTACTGCCTTTTGGAGAGGGTATTTTCCAGCAGTCAGCTCTGACATTCGTACCGAAAATTCTTGATGTAACACTCTCGTTTGTATATGTTTTGTATTACTGTTTCTGTTAATATATTTGTTTAAATCAATTCCTTTATTTGTGTCTTGATTTCTGGCCCTAATAAAGACGCAACACCCTCTCCCTGTTACAAATTACTAAGAGAAAAAACAAGAACAACATCTATTCCATACCTGAAGATGTCTGTAGGAACAGACGAAAGCTTGTAGTAAAAATAAGAACTAATGCGGCCGAAATTTATGAAAACAAGGATCTTTTCATTCATAAGGGATTCGGAGGTTTTTATATTATTTGAATTGTTTGCGATGATGGATTTCATAATTAAATCATTAACCTTGTATTTGTTTTGTGTGAATAATTCATGAATGTATATATATATATACATATATATATATATATATATATATATATATATATATATATATATATATATCAACTCAAGTGTCACTCGTTTGTGGCTCTTCGTTTGTGGTATCCGAGTATAACTCGAATTCCTTTCTTAGAAGCCAAAAGAGAAGAAGGTTGAGTAATTAAAGCAGCCTTTCACCCCTAACCCGACAATCTCCTCACGTCCCAAGTGACAGTCATATGCATACGGCCATGGAAATCAGAAAAGTTCACTCTAAAGTCGCCGTAATTGTATCACCCATGGAAACGACGTCAGTCTACTCTCTCCACATAGTGTCAAGCTCACTGCTTCACTACCAGATTCAGGTTCCAAGGAACATTATGTTATTCCCATTTCTATTATCTCCTCTCCCTTCTAGTATACCAGAATGAAAGTGAAACGTCGCATGGTCAAAAGTTCTATGGTCGCTGATTGACTCTGCAAATTATTTATCGGAATGTTCATTTCTGGAAATAACTGGAAATAACAACCCCGACTCTTTCATTTCATTGTTTTGTACTTATTTGATTTTTTTTTCGTTTTTTTTTTAAATTTGTTTTGCTTGTTTTTTCGTGTTTTTTTAAAATGTTTTTGTTTTTAAGAGGAGTAGATAGGGTTTCCTATGGCCCGGTCCATACTACTCCCTTTTCTCTTGAACAGCAGTAGAAGCCTTCTTTCCTGTTTAGGAACGGGTTCCCGGTTCATTTCCTTTTCTCAGGTCTTAATAATGGTGATGTCATGAATTTCGTGTGATATGCGAGGATTTTGGAAACGTATCTTCATACAAAATGTACCGGGTTGGCAGTTTTCTGGTTGCTGTTCGCGGCTGGTCGTTAGCCCACCTTGAAAGGCTGCTCTGACCAACAGTTGCATAATATCGGAGTACTTACAGGGCTTTGTTACGCATGGAAGGCTGTCCTTACAAGTACCTCTGGTGGGCAATCCCGAGATCGCATTATGTTGCAATCTGTGCCAATTCCTGTACATGTTGCATTAGACGACCAACTGTTACTACAACCCTAGGCCTTTATTTAACAAAACAACACACTCTAAGATACTAAGTATAGAAATCTAAACCAGCTAAACAAAAATGACTTAAAGCCATCAAATTTTCCTTCTGCAACATTCGTAGCATTCGTCATCTTCAGGTATGGAATAGATGTTGTTCTTGTTTTTTCTCTTAGTAATAAGAGGACAACGAAAATATAAGTGTTGTTGTATCCGAAAATGCTATTGGAAATGAGTTATTGTTTTTGGAGCGTGCAATAGCAACGCTGAGTTTGATTTTAAATTTTTTCAGTTGTGCGTTCATGTACAAATATGGTGATAAACGAATTTTTTACTGGTAAATTTTCTGTGAAAGTGGCATGAACTATATTGTTCAATAATTACAGTAATGTCGCACTTATTATCCAAAAGTCGCACTTGGATCAGTTATTTTAATTTCGATAAACGTGCAATCAATTTACAAATTCATGAATTATTCACACAGAAACAAATGCAAAGGTTAATGATTTAATTGGCGAGAAATCCATCGTCGCAAACAATTCAAATAATATACAAAAACCTCCGAAAACAATAACTCATTTCCAATAGCATTTTCGGATACAACAATACATATATTTTCGTTGTCCTCTTATTACTAAGAGAAAAAACAAGAACAACATCTATTCCATACCTGAAGATGTCTATAGGAACAGACGAAAGCTTGTAGTAAAAATAAGAACTAATACGGCAGAAATTTATAGAAAAAAGGATCTTTTCATTCATAACGGATTCGGAGGTTTTTGTATATTATTTGAATTGTTTGCGACGATGGATTTCTCGCCAATTAAATCATTAACCTTTGCATTTGTTTTTTTGTGTGAATAATTCATGAATTTGTAAATTGATTGCACGTTTATCGAAATATATATATATATATATATATATATATATATATATATATATATATATATATATATATATATATATATATATATGTTAAAAATCCATAACAAATTAGATGTTACTTTCCCGAGTTACCAAAAGCAAAATCACTTGGAAGCTAATATTCTACATTTTACCATAATTTGTATTTCCATTGACAGAGAACATTACAGTAGACAGGGGTGGCGCACTTCAGTCTCTTGAAAATGCATCCATGCTATTTAACAACGCCGCCTTTTAAGTATAAATTATTATGGATATGCCTGCAATACTGATAAGAGCCTCTCCGTATTTAAGAACTTTTTTTTTTCAGCAAGACATTCCGATATCTGACGTCATATTGCTTGCCAGCACCCGTAGTTTTTAAACTGCAGTCTGTCTGGAGTTATTACGCGAATCACGTAAACCTCAATAATTTGAATTTGCTTTGAACGAATTGTGGTGATTATAATAACTTATTGAAGTAAAAAAGTGAAGAATTCTTGCCAAATTTTAAGCGGATTGTTTAGGCATCATGACGAATATTGAGTTAAACATTTAGCGTTTCAACGTGATTTTGGATTTATAAAAAAAAACAAAAAAAAAACTGAAACTGAATTGAATAGTCTGAAGCTATTATATACAACCAGAAAATAACTTTTAACGCTTTGAGCCCTAAACATCGCTTTAGCGGTGGTAGAGGAAAATGACATAATTCCCAGCCACTGGTTGAATGGTGGTAGAGTAAAATGACTTAATGCCCAGTCACCGGTTGAACAATGGTAGAGAAAAATGAATTAATGCCCAGTCACCGGTTTTAACGGTAGTAGATTAAAATGACTTAATGCCCAGCCACGGGCTGAACGGTGGTAGAGAAAAATGACTTAATGCCACTAAGTACTTGTCTTCGGAGCGCTTAAACATTTATTTTTCAAAGGTCTCTTCCTGATAGTACATATGAGTTTTCTTTTTGAATAAATTTTCTCTAAAACCCCGTCGTTGCTTACCTACTTGCTCGAGGGTATCCACAGCGTCAATTTTTGTTTCAACACTCTACTTTATCATTGAGGAAATTGTCCAGCATTCACTGCCATGTAGGAGGACTGATATTATATAACCGTTCAGGACCCTTTTCTTTGATTCTTTTATCTCATGTCTTTTCAGCCCACATTTCCCCATATAGGAGGACTTATTTTATTTCAGCCTCAAGTCTCTTCTTCATCTTTGAGGAGATTGTCCAGCATTCACTGCCATATAGGAGGACTGATATATAACCGTTCAGCACTCTTTTCTTTTTTTCTGTTGCCTCCAGTCTCTTCTTCATCTGTGAGGAGATTTCCAACATTCACTGCCATATAGGAGGACTGATATTATATAACCATTCAGCACTCTTTTCTTTGTTTCTGTTGCCTCAAGTCTCTTCTTCATATGTGAGGAGATTGTCCAGCATTCACTGCCATATAGGAGGACTGACATTATATAACAGTTCAGCACCCTTTTCTTTGTTTCTATTGCCTCAAGTCTCTTCGTCATCTGTGAGGAGATTGTCCAGCATTCAATGCCATATAGGAGGACTGATATTATATAACTGTTCAGCACTCTTTTCTTTGTTTCTGTTGCCTCAAGTCTCTTCTTCATCTGTGAGGAGATTGTCCAGCATTCACTGCCGTATAGGAGGACTGATATTATATAACTATTCAGCACTCTTTTCTTTGTTTCTGTTGCCTCAAGTCTCTTCTTCATCTGTGAGGAGATTGTCCAGCATTCACTGCCATATAGGAGGACTGATATTATATAACCGTTCAGCACCCTTTTCTTTGTTTCTGTTGCCTCAAGTCTCTTCTTCATCTGTGAGGAGATTTCCAACATTCACTGCCATATAGGAGGACTGATATTATATAACAGTTCAGCACCCTTTTCTTTTTGTTTCTGTTGCCTCAAGTCTCTTCTTCATCTGTGAGGAGGGTGTCCAGCATTCACTGCCATATGGAGGACTGATATTATATAACAGTTCAGCACTGTTTTCTTTGTTTTCTATTGCCTCAAGTCTCTTCTTCATCTGTCTTCACTGCCATATAGGAGGACTGATATTATACAACTTCTTCTGTTGCCTCAAGTCTCTTCTTCATCTGTGAGGAGATTGTCCAGCATTCACTGCCATATAGGAGGACTGACATTATATAACAGTTCAGCACTGTTTTCTTTGTTTCTATTGCCTCAAAGTCTCTTCTTCATCTGTGGGATTTCTAACTTTTTATATAACCGTTTGTTTTTCTGTTTTCTGTTGCCTCAAGTCTCTTCTTCATCTGTGAAAAGATTGTCCAGCATTCACTGCCATATAGGAGGACTGATATTATATAACCGTTCAGCACTCTTTTCTTTGTTTCTCCTCATTGCCTCAAGTCCAGCATTCACTGCCATATAGAAGGACTTCTTTCTTTGTTTCTGTTGCCTCAAGTCTCTTCTTCATCTGTGAGAGATTGTCCAGCATTCACTGCCATATAGGAGGACTGATATTATATAACAGTTCAGCACCCTTTTTCTTTGTTTCTGTTGCCTCAAGTCTCTTCTTCATCTGTGAAAGATTGTCCAGCATTCAATGCCATATAGGAGGACTGATATTATATAACCGTTCAGCACCCTTTTTCTTTGTTTCTGTTGCCTCAAGTCTCTTCTTCATCTGTGAGGAGATTGTCCAGCATTCACTGCCATATAGGAGGACTGATATTATATAACCATTCAGCACCCTTTTTCTTTGTTTCTGTTGCCTCCAAGTCTCTTCTCTTCATCTATGAGGAGATTGTCCAGCATTCTGCCATATAGGAGGACTGATATATATAACCATTCAGCACTCTTTTCTTTGTTTCTGTTGCATCTTCTTCATCTGTGAGGAGATTGTCCAGCATTCAATGCCATATAGGAGGACTGATATTATATAACCGTTCAGCACTCTTTTCTTTGTTTCTGTTGCCTCAAGTCTCTTCTTCATCTGTGAAGAGCCATTGTCCAGCATTCACTGCCATATAGAAGGACTGATATTATATAACCATTCAGCACCCTTTTCTTTTGTTTCTGTTGCCTCAAGTCTCTTCTTCATCTATGAGGAGATTGTCCAGCATTCACTGCCATATATCTGGAGGACTGATATTATATAACCGTTCAGCACTCTTTTCTTTGTTTCTGTTGCCTCAAGTCTCTTCTTCATCTGTGAGGAGATTTCCAATTCACTGCACCATATAGGAGGACATATAGGAGGACTTCTTTGATATTATATAACATTCACTGCCATTCAGGACTGATATTATATAACCTTCTTTTCTTTGTTTCTGTTGCCTCAAGTCTCTTCTTCATCTGTGAGGAGATTGTCCAGCATTCACTGCCGTATAGGAGGACTGATATTATATAACCGTTCAGCAGCACTCTTTTCTTTTGTTTCTGTTGCCTCAAGTCTCTTCTTCATCTGTGAGGGAGATTGTCCAGCATTCACTGCCATATATAGGAGGACTGATATTATATAACCGTTCAGCACTCTTTTCTTTGTTTCTGTTGCCTCAAGTCTCTTCTTCATCTGTGAGGAGATTGTCCAGCATTCACTGCCATATATGAGAACAGATACCACGTAACATTTCAGCATTCTTTACTTTATTTCTAACGTAGTTTTTCTGTCTCTTATTGCTCTGCTTAGCTTTTGGAATGCATCTTTGGCTATCCCATTGCGTTTTCGGATTTCAATATCGGAAACTTTCTGTCCTCTGTTGGAACACTTTCCCGATATTGAAATATTTGTACTTGCTTAATGTTACTATCTCCAATTTGTAATTTGCATTTTGGTCTCGTCTTTTGCGGATAACCATGCTTTCTGTCTTCTTGTAGTTCATATTTAATCATATCTCCTTGCTTTTCTTTTGCTTTCATTCTGTTGTCGCTTTTGTAGTTTAACTTCAGTGTCTGGTATCGACACTTTGTCATCTGCATATCCTACGTTGTTAAATTTGCGGCCGCTAATCTTGAATAATAGGACATCCAATTTTCTTAGAATTGTTTCACTGTATAGGATTAATAATTCCGGTGTGAAGACATATCCTTGTCTTCCTCCTGTTTTTGTTTTTGTACATCCGCTGAACTCATTTTCTATCCGTATGCACTCAGCTTCTGTTCTTGATAAGGTAGGTACTTTAAGTCCTTTTAGACCAAATCATATTCCAGAGTTATAACCATTCATTCAGTTAGCGTATTGTGCGCCATTACTCTGGTCACCACTCGCCTCCATCTCCCATTTGTGCCTCATGGTAACATTCAGTGCAGACAAGTGCAATGGTTGCCGGTCCCTTTCACATCTGTCAATACCACCAGCAGCTGTTCCGTAATTCTTCAGTCTTCGATATCAAAGTACAGTCAGTGAATATTTGGGAAAAAACATGGCTGCCTTTATACACGTCGCATTGAATATTTTGAGCCTTCTGATTGGTTAACCCTTCTACTTGTTAACTATAAAATGAGTCAGCTCATTTTGGCTGGCTCACTCATACACCAACTTACCCCAACACTCCAACGTCTCCTTCACAACATTTTTCTTTTTCTCATATTCTTTGACAGTCGATAACCGCTTGCATCTGGCGCTTCTGCTATGTATTTAGAGATTCTTGATAAAATCTCAAGAAGAACAATGCTATATTTATGAATGTAAGTATTTAATAGAAGACCGGGTCGTGCGTAAATATATGAGGGGACACTGACGTTAAAACCAAGTATCAAAAGTCTGTTTTATGTTTTATGCTTTATGTTTTAAGCTTTATGTTTTATATTTCATGCTTAAACGCACTATTCATGTCGTATATATGTGCCTTTTTTTAAGCGTTTCACCCCAAGCAAGGCGTGTAGCCACTAGTACGCAAGGGGTTACAGAAAGTTGGAGCGAGAGTAAATAGGAGTGATAGAGGAAAGGAGGAAGGGAAGCATAGTGGATAGATCAAAGCATCTGGAGACGTCGATTGACATTACATTTTAATAGTTGGAGATTATAGCTATCAAGGAAACAAGAAATGGGGAAGAGTTTCACAGGCGAGAAGTGCTAGTCATGAAACTATTGGAGTAGAAGAGACGGCTACATTTAACAGTTTCGACAGTGTGAGCGAGATGCCAGCCTAGTAGAACGCTTAAATTCATGAAGTCTGGGAACCGCGAAAGCAGCTTATCGGAGAGGTTACCGTGAAAGTATTTGTAAAAATGACAGCAACGGCACGTCTGTCAGAGTGACTGCAGACGAGATGCCAGATCAGGGCCAATAACATTGCATATCCGTCTCCGGATTTTATCAAGGACCTTAAGACAAACAGAAGGGGCTCCAGACCATATATGGCACCATACTCCATGCAAAAGCGAATGGTTGATTTGTAGATTTGAGGAATCTGCAATAGACATAACCTAATATTCCTACCTGACAGGCGTACGTGGATACTAGCAGTCAGCCATAGTATTATATATCTGCATGGATTCTCCCAACGATTACGACGACAGTGGATTGAGTAATTGATTATTTTTTTTAATATACAATAAATTGTTTTAACGTAGTCACTTACTTTATACTGCTGTGACACCGTTTAGGGAAGCAAAGAAAAGGAAGAAAAGAAGGGAAAGAAATGAAATTTTGATAGTGAGAAATGGTGAAAGGTTTCATTGCCATTGTCGAGAATTCTAAATAGATAAAAATTAACTGTGTCGTGGTGGCGGACTTATATTATCGGGAATAGATAACAGCCACTTAGTGCTGGCGAAAATCTAATTGACAAATTCCAGATCGAGTAAGCTAAACTCCGGGACAGAATACATAAACTTTTAACTGTGTCACGGGAATGCCATTTGGGGCTTCCACAGAAAACTACAGAGATTAAAATTTAATAGAAATGCCCTGACCACACACGAGCTGAAAAAAAGAAAACAAAGAAAATAGGTTAAGTCTTTGTCGAGGAAAAGATATCGTTAGACAAGGTCTGGGTGTGTTAGAATCTGGCGATAATAGCGAAACTATTTTATCGGAAAAGTTGGCGGTGTTTTGCTGGATGACCACCTACTCTGATGATTGACGAAGTCCAGATGAAAGTGACCTTGGGATAGGAATTGAGGTTATCACACTACGGGTCGCATTGTTCTGTTGGCGGCCAGAGAGGAAGAGAGAATAGAAAAGAAAAGAAAGAAAGGAAATAGAATAAAACGAAAAAGAGGAGATAATTCTTTTTTCTTTGAGCAAGATATATTTTTTTAAGAAACAAAGCTAGTCTGGTCACACCTACACTGTTGATCGACCATTGGATGAATGTTAACGAGAGCCAGGCGGAGGTGATCATGTGATGCAGGGGGAGGCCTGCTACCACTCCTTAAAGAGGATAGGTATGAGATGTTACTGCGAAGAAGTAGGAAAATCGTTGACGCCCTCTGGAGGTAGGGGTAAGAGAAGACTTCCAAAAATGGAAATAATGAATTTTTCCTGACTGAAAACAAAAGAAGGGGATTGTGGATTAGGAATTATCAAGGAACCTCAAACCCCGACGAGCCCACCCCGGTTTGGGTCGGCGTCCATATAAGCAAAGTCGTAGCGAGCGAAAATCAGTTTCCCAGTTCAGTTGAGTTGGAGTTCCAGTTTCCCACAGTCTCCAGTGCGCAGTTGAAGTGGGTTTGAAGAGCGACTTAGACTCATACCACCAACATAAGTTTTACGACTATCGCCTGAAGACACACCAAGAACCAATTTCTTAAAGAACAGACAACTTAAGATGTTAAAACTCACCTAACAAAAACAACGTGTCACGATTCCATATAGCTGGTCGGCAGATAGACGCAGTCCTATGTATCCAGCAACCAGATATAAAGTATTGTTATCCTTTTTTTTTGATACCTTGAACTTTTGACTTATTATTTTATTTTATTTTACACATATTTGTGCGATACCACCCTTATTTGAACTCAACTTGCATTACGGCCCCAACGACTGATTGATTTCATCTGCCTAAGATCAATTCACAACGTGGGTAGGTGGACTGGAGATCAACGCAGTTACTTCGGTAACCAGACGTTGGAAGCGAGTTGTGAACGACGAGGCTGATATCGAATCTAACCAGATTCCCATCCGAATCACCAAAAGGTTAGAACGTCACATTTGGGTGCCGCGACCGATACCAAGCCAGTTGGTCGCCACAGGACGGGACAACACGACTGACGCAGACAGGCGGACGTCATGTTTGGAGCGGCGAAACCCGAACGAAGCAGCGAGGAACGAAGCAGCGAGGAACGAAGCAGCGAGGAAAGCGAGCAAGGCTGAGGACGTCACACAATCCTGGGGCATTTCCACAATCACACACACACACACACACACACACACACACACACACACACACACACAAAAACCAATAAAACCGTCAAATTGACCATTAAACTCAGAAATTCCAGTCCGCCATCTTAAAAAGCAACTTCAAAGAGGCCGTTTAAACATCATAAGGATTAAACAAAATTAACGATAAAAAACAAATAAAAACTGCAGATAATGTTGACATTCTTTAGAGACAGTCAGTTCACTGCTACTAACAAGCAAGATTTTTTTTTCCTGATGATGACCATGCTTGTCGAGGAACCTAATTGAAATAATGAAACAAAGACATATTAATATACAACCGAATTTATCAGAAAATTTTAATTTTTAATATATTTTTTGTTCAAAGTACACGCACACACAGGTATATATATATATATATATATATATATATATATATAGCGTGATTTAAAAGTAATTATCTATATTAAAATACTTATCATTTATTTATTAACTATAATTTTTAAAAGAAATAGTTTTGCGGGGCAAGCGTTTAGCATGAGGTTTTATTTCAAATTAGATATGGCCACTAGATTTCGCTAGTAGCAATTCGAGCTGCCTAGGAATCGCGTCAAGTGATTTCACCAGGTACTCTTGTGGTATGGAAGACATAAATTCTTGCATTCGCTTTTCAAATTCTTCCAAAGTTGTTGTTTGGTATAGTCGATTTGCTCCTTTAACCAAACACTAAAGAAAAAGTCACTGAATGTAAAAGCCAGAACTCCAGATTGGCCATTCAATTATAGAATACTGAGGTACTTTTCAATCCGTTATATTTCTTACCACAGCTGCAAGGGATAGCGTACATACAGTTTTTAGTCATGTTCTCGTCTATGGCGGGTTTTACTTGGAATAGGTGTCTGCTAAATGTTGAACTACTTTTGAAGGCCGTCCTAATATTATATAGACCCAGATCCGTATTTTTCCGATAAGCACTTCACGTAGGGTAGTCAGGCTGAAGCTGTTTTTTGAGTGTTGTTATCTTCTTGCACCCTTCCATCCCAGTTTGTTAGAGCTGCTGCCATATACCCAGGGTATTTGTTACATTGTAGAGTACAGATTATACTGTCCATTTCTTGTTCATGCGACTCTGGGTCACTACTTACAACTTTTCCTCGATGTTGTAAGTAGCGGACGATTGCTTTCGTTACAAGGTATGAGTGGTGGGTGTTGAAGCTGACGTATTGCTTGGGGAATGTTGGCTTACGGACGCCTTGAACTCAGACTCTTTTTGAGATATCAGTACATCCAGCAATGTTTGTTTGCGATTGTTTTTTTCTCGCCATTGTGAACTACATCGATGGTCTTATTTAGTTTACATGGTGTACCTCTTACTGGTGTGACCAGAGCGTGAAGGTATCATCTATCTCAGCCAACACTATGGCTAAGATAGTGTTGGCTTTAGTAAGAAGAATTCTGATACCATTTCTTCGAAGTATATGTTCTCCATTGCTGAATGTCGAACTGAATCCTTTATTTGGCTCACTGGGTAGACTATTCTAGTTCCACGTGCCATCTTTAATGGGTGTCAGTTATCAGTTATCTCCTGTTAATTCCCCCTCTCCAAGTTCTCCACTGCCTTAACCGGGTATTGAACTCACATAATTAGGGTCCTGTCACTGGATCTAACCAACGCCTTTATCTACTGTGTCATGTGTCCTTGAAGATCCAGTGACAGCAAAACAAATGTATGAACAAAGTTACTTAAATATTTGTATCTATAAAAAAGGAAGGTATAAACATAAAAATGTCTTAAAATAAGTGTCGGACTTTGACCATTTTATAATGTGTGACGTCATTTGTTTACATTTGAATCGGCATCGAACAGATATGAATGTACGTGAGAAAATCATGGAAAATTGTAGTTTAAAAACAGTAAAATCGACCTTGCCAACCGAAACGCTCCACTGTGGTGAAACCGGTAAAAGCAAGTCAGGCTATATGACGGTTCCGTATAGCATACAGGTTCGATTCCTGTCGAGGGACGTACATTTTCTGCAGAGCATAAATATAATTATTTATCTAAAAATATGATTCTAATACACATAATTATATATATACATATATATAAAATTATTTAAAAATATGATTCCAACACGCTACATAAGAGTGTGTTGGAATCATTTTTAAATGAATAATTATATTTATACTCTGCTTTTGTATCGAGCACTATTTTTTAAAAATAATAACAAAAATAATAAAGAACTTTGGATTATTTACCTAACGAGTTCTTTCCTATTTTCTATATATTTTTTCATATATATATATATATATATATATATATATATATATATATATATATATATATATATACTTTCGACTGTATATTCAGTCATAGAAATTATTTTATTTTTTGGTAAAATTCAGGTAGCATCAAGAGAAAAATTAAATGCGATTCGAAATATATTTTTTTTTATTAGCGAAGGGAATTCGCCATTTAATGTCATTAACTTTACTAATTTACTTTTTGTATAAATGATTCATTGTAATATATATATATATATATATATATATATATATATATATATATATATATATATATATATATTCCGTTTATACATTAGTATTAATTAATTTAAAAGCACAGCAATTTACTTAAATAATTTATATCTATAAAAATAATAAATAGAAAATATATTAAAATAATTGTCGGGTTAATACGTTTCATATTCTTTCTCACTCTACATTTGTATGTTAACTCTAACATTTTTAGGCATTTAAAGAACATGCCTGGCCGCGTACACAATTCCGGAAAATCCTCGTTAAAAACACAACTATACTTAAACATGAAAACAAACAAAAACTGAAAATTCTTGAAGCTATATACATGAAACCGTTAAAACCTAACCTGAACAAAATAAACTACGAAATCGCCACAAATATTCTTAAATGTCTATAATTGGTAACAGAAGCCAATGGTTTATACCAACGGCTTCCCATACTTCTACAATTCACTCTCGTGTGGTCATGTGTGACGTCATGAGATGCGGTATGATTTTCGCTTCTAGCGTCTTATATACACGTGTTTATCGTTGCTTAGAAATCATCTATGTAAACAATGATAGACTATCATCACTGTTGTGTCCGCATATTGCTTAATATGTTGTAATTGACATCTTTGATAATGGCTTATGTAGGCCGAAAGCTTAGATTGTATTTTAAAAAAATATGGATCAATATTGTGAATTTCTTTCTTCGTTCAACGATAATGTTATTAAATTTATCAGACGTTACGAAAAAAATTTACATAAAATAAATAGACAACACTTGTTTAATTTAATGAAACGTGCATGAACATATATATATATATATATATATATATATATATATATATATATATATATATATATATATATTTTTGTGTATAAATTGGGATCAATTATAGGTCTCGTTTGAATTGGAACCCGACAGAATTATATGTTAACGAACAAATAAGAAACGTTTCTAGATCTAAACTGTTTCACTTTTATTAAAGCTTACAGAGACAATCAAATATGGCGAAAAGAAATAAAAGATTGTGCTATTTTTAATTGTTAATTCTTGTGTTGTTTGTTTTTCATTGGTTAAAAAGACCCCACGTGTATCTGTAATAGCAGCGTTTATATGTATAAGTAATGTGCTTAACAATTCCAGTTTGTTTATGTGTGATTTTGATAATAATGTATATTCGTTTTTTTGTTTTGTCTTGTATATGTGTGCGCGCGCGATAGCGTTCATTATGTATTTTTACTATCACCTTTAAATAATACCGAGTAGGCATTGACAACTCAAAAAAAATGCGCCCTCCGATAATTAGAAAATTTAGCAAAATAAACAAAAAAACAAAAAACAAAACATATTGTTATATGTTATGGTCTGGTTCCTTGTACCACGGTGATGGTCCAAGGTAGAACAAATAATGAAGAACTCGAACACGGATATGGAATAAGACAGATATATTACAAACAGGAATATATACAGTGAAGTAGAAAGTGTTAGTACGAACAATCAGGTTTGGTAGTAATTGTCTGAACGCGACTATGTTTCGGACTGCCTCTGACTCGACTGACTGACTCGCTCGCTCTGGCAGACTGACAGACTCCTGACGGACTTCTGACTCCAGACTTCAGACTGAACGGTATATAGTCACCCCCCACGAGGGCATCATGTGGCACAAGGCTGGTTTAACGTGGGATCTTCGAGCCCATGTACTCGGCCAAAAATATGCCCTTTGAACCCGTATAAACGGGTTCAGGGTCGGTTTACCTCCCCGAACGAGACTCCGCCCTTCGGCTTAGCCTCGTTCGGGTTCCTCCCCGCCCGAAGGCAGAGAGTTCAACCGATCACCCGGTCAGCCGGTCGTCCGACTTCAGACTGAACTCCCTGCTTCCTCTTGAGGCGCAGTATTTATTACTTATGTAATAGTCCATTATGTTATTATGGGTAAGGTCCCCTAACATTATATTTCTCTAATCAAACAGCAAAAATAAAACTAGAAAAATAAACGCAACATAAAATTGTAATAATCATCCTCTATAAGAAACCTTTCAGATCTATCTTCACATCGGAAAGCATTAGTCTGCCAAAGAGAATGAAACCACAGTCCCCAAAATATATCGACATTTCCGCTTCAGTGGATATAAAGAGCTTAATGAATTTTGGATCTCGGTTAACCGATTAACAATTCCGAGCTATTATCCATTACACCACCCACACACCCAAGCTTGCAGTGCCTGGTATTCCTAAGCAGCCACCTATTTAGGTAATGATCTGGCTCGACGCTGCTTAATTTAGCTGATCTCATGGAAACCGGTCATACGGAAGTAAGGCTACATTCGATCATCACTGGTAATAGTAATCGTAATATTAACTGTTTCCTTATAAGGAAACATTTGGCATTCAATGACGAAACAGCCAGTAATATTTTCGGTTTTAAATTTTAAAAAAAATCTTTCTCTTAAAATACAGTTATTTTTTTTTATTGGAAAAACAGGTTTCTCAAGTTTAATAGCTCTCATCTCTCTTTCCAGTATTAATGAGCCTTTCCTTTCTTAGTAGTTGACATTTTATCTCAAATAGAAAAATTATCGGTTAAATTTCTGGGTGGGCTTCAAGTCTTTATTTTTTTTATTTTTAGTATTTCTCCATACTTTTTTATAATATTTTATCACATACAATCCCTATCCCAGAAATGGCATTGCCTGTTTAAACACTTTAAAATCAAACGAGCGTCCTTGGTATGACGATAAACTACACCTGCGTCCTGGGTAAGACGATAAACTACGTCCGCGTCCTGGGTATGACGATAAACTACGTCCGCGTTCTGGGTAAGACGATAAACTACATCCGCGTCCTGGGTATGACGATAAACTACATCCGCGTTCTGGGTAATGATATAAACTACATCCGCGTCCTGGGTATGACGATAAACTACGTCCGCGTCCTGGGTAAGACGATAAACTACGTCCAACAGCAAGACCTCTGGTAATACGTTTTTGAAAAAAAAATAATGTTGCCAGTTTTGAAAGAAAGAAAAAAAAAGAAAAAATAATATTACAAGCTATTCGTTTTCAAAAATAATATTGCCAGCTGTATGTTTTGAAAGAAAGAAAAAATAATAATATTACTAGCTATTCGTTTTGAAAAATAATATTGCCAGCTATAAGTTTTTGAAAAAATAATATTACCAGCTATCGATTTGGGGAAAAAATAATATTACGAGCTATACATTTTTGGAAAAAAATAATATTACCAGCTCTACGTTTTGGGGAAAAAATATTAAAAAAATGGATTTTTGACAAAACAAAATATTACCAAGAAAAAAAAAATCGGCATTAAATGGCTCATTGAGGTTGATATACCGTAAACCAAACCAAACTAAATCAAACGAAAATGGAAACACTTCGGTGTATGTAAATTAATTACAGTTGTGAAAAATATATACAGTCGAAGCAAAGTAAATAAATAAATAATAATAAAATTAAAATGAATACATAAATTTAAGCGTTCATAGAATTGACATATATTACTACCTCGCTAAATGTGAAAGAAGTAAATTTTGTATATCTGGTGACACTCTGATTACGAAACATGTCAAAATGTGTTTGAAATATTTGCAACTCCGACGGAATCGCACTCAAATTTAAATCAAATTGTCAACAGGGGAAAAGCACAGAAAGAATCCTACATTTAATATGCAGCTAGAAGGAAACTTCTGTGACAGATATCAAAACCAAGTGTCTACGAAATAGACTGAAAACAACTGACCCAAACCCTTACCATCACAAAAAAAAAACATAAAAATCAAAATCACCGAAACATCCCAAAAGGCAAAGAAAAAAATATTCGATGCTTCTTTTCAAACGAAATTTTCAACTATATTGAATTGAATTGTTAACAAATAACATCTTCAATATGATTTCTATCATTTGTCATGCAAAGGTTGATTCTCTTTGCAAGATTAATGTGAACTCGATGCAATAACTCCATATTGCCTTCGGTTTTAGCGCATTCACTTTTATACATTCGAATCAAGTGTGTAGCAACTGTGATTTCCATTGAGTACACCTTCTCCTTCAGCATAACTCAGAGAATTCATTCACTTATTTCTTCTTTCGACAAAATGATCTTTAATCTGTGGAGGCAATCAAAATATAGTTAATGAGATTTCCTGGGTCCAGACATTAGAGACACTGTGTATAACAGCAATAATCAGTGAATGGAGAAATAACAGTGATGTGGGGCAAAAGTTGGGACCACAGAAGGAAAACACGGAACACGGATGCAAGAAAGATATATTAACAACAGGTTACAGAGATAGTGTAAGCGGAGCTTACTGTAAGTTAGTGTCCAACACTGGTAGTCGTACTAGACTCTCACTCTCGATATTGAGTCACCCCCCACACACACAACGGGAGTGTCATGTGGCATAAGGCCTTTTTAACGTGGGAATTCCCGAGCCATTAGGCTCGGCCAAAAAATAGCCCATTTGAACCCGTATAAACGGGTTCAGGGCCGGTTTTAATCCCCGAAGGTGACTCCGCCCTTCGGCGTAGCCTCCTTCGGGTTCCTCCCGCCCGTAGGAAGAGAGTTCAAACCGAGCAGTCGGTTCAAAAGTGAACGACTGACTCTAGACTCTCACTCTCAGTCTAGAGAGCCTACTTAATATAGACCTGGAAGAGTCTATTGTGTAGGTAGTTTCCGCTCTCACAATAAACAGATTTATAAATGTGTAAGATTCAGGCGAGAGAAAAAAAACAAAAAACTTTTCTAGCAACTAACTTAATAACTGATTCAATGTAATCTTTCTACTTCATGGCAGGGGTAAACGTTAACCCGAGATTTCGCAAGGAATCACTTTCCTGGAGGTTAGCATCTGCCATCTACCATGCTGATCGAAATCAAAAAAAGTTCTCTCAAATGATTAAAAAACAGCAATTTTGTTTTGGACGCGTTAAAACTTTAGCACATTCTCTCTTTACGCTCCTCGGATTCTTTTATAATACCATTGATTTTCTTCTTTTCCCGCTTGTTCTGCTGCTTCCATCTTCAATTCCTCCTCCTCCCTTTCTATTACAACCAGCGTCGTGCGTTTCTTTATTTCTTAAAAAATAATTTAGCGTCGATTAATATGCGGTAGCGGATCCAAAGATCTCCTTGTTTTATATATATATATATATATATATATATATATATATATATTATATATGAATTATTCATACAAAACAAATGCAAAGGTTAATGATTTAATTGGCGAGAAATACATCGTCGCAAACAATTCAAATAATATACAAAAACCCCCGAACCTGTTATGAATGAAAAGATCCTTGTTTCTATAAATTTCTGCTGCATTAGTTCTTATTTTTACTACAAGCTTTCGTCTGTTCCTACAGACATCTTCAGGTATGGAATAGATGTTGTTCTTGTTTTTTCTCTCAGTAATAAGAGGACAACGAAAATATATGTATTGTTGTATCCGAAAAATGCTATTGGAAATGAGTTATTGTTTTTGGAGCGTGCAGTAGCAACGCTGAGTTTGATTTTAAATTTTACAGTTGTGCGTTCTTGTACAAATATGGTGATAAGCGAATTTTTTAGTGGTAAAGTTTCTGTCGAAGTGGCATGAACTATATTGTTCAATAATTACAGTAATGTCGCACTTATTATCCAAAAGTCGCACTTGGATCAGTTATTTTAATTTCGATAAACGTGCAATCAATTTACAAATTCATGAATTATTCACACAAAAACAAATGCAAAGGTTAATGATTTAATTGGCGAGAAATCCATTGTCGCAAACAATTCAAATAATATACAAAACACCCCGAACCTGTTATGAATGAAAAGATCCTTGTTTCTATAACTTTCTGCTGCATTAGTTCTTATTTTTACTAAAAGCTTTCCTCTGTTTATATATTGTGTGTATTTAGGCAGCATCTTTTCATTCATACACGTTTCATTAAATAATATAGACAAGTGTTGTCTATTTATTTTATGTAAATATTTTTCGTAACGTCAGATAAATTTAATAACATTATCGTTGAACTAAGAATGAAATTCACAGTATTGAGCCATATTTTTTTAATACAATCTAAGCTTTCGGCTTACTTAAGCCATTATCAAAGATGTCAATTACAACATATTAAGCAATATACGGACAAGACAGTGATGATAGTCTGTCATTGTTTACATAGAGGATTTCTAAGCAACGATAAACACGTGCATGTTAGACGCTAGAAGCGAAAAGTATGGAAAGCCGTTGATATAAACCAATGGCTTCTGTTACCAATTATAGACATTTCTGAATATTTGTAGAGATGCCATAATTGATTTTGTTTAGGTTGGGTTTCAATTGTTTGATGTATAATGCTTCAAGGATTTTTAGTTTTTGTCTATTGTTTTCATGTCGAAGTATAATTACGTTTTTGACAAGTATTTTACAGAATTATATATATATATATATATATATATATATATATATATATATATATATATATATATATATTACAGGTATAAAATATATATGTTCTGTTATAATAAAGACTGAGCTCTCTCTGTGGATCAGGTTTATTATCTGTTATTACTAGGATCCACCTGGATTATATAGCAACAGGCCTAGTATTATTTTTCATTGAGTACACCTTCTCCTTTAGCAGACTCCAGAAAAAGAATTGAATTCATTCTTCTTTCGACAAAACCATTTTTAATCTTGGGAGATAATAAACATATGGTTAATAAGATTTCCTGGGTTCAGACTTTAGGGACACCGTGTATAACAGCAATAATCAGTGAATAAAGAAATGAGTGACTTATGTGTAAGATAGATTCAGGCGAGAGAAAAAAAAACAACAAATTTTCTAGCAGCAGACCTAGTAATTGATTCAATGTAATCCTTCCACTTCATGTCAGGGGAGAACGTTAGCCCGAGAAATCGCAAGGAATCAGTTATGGGATCTTACCCATAATAATAATAATGGACTATTCCATACTTAATAAATACTGCGCCTCAAAAATAGACAAGGGTCAGTCGCTCAACTTTTGACCGGCTGTTCGGTTGAACTCTCTGCCTTCAGGCGGGGAGGAACCCGAACGAGGCTACGCCGAGGGGCGGAGTCTCGTTCGAGGAAGTAAACCGGCCCTGAGCCCGTTTATACGGGTTTAATGGGCATATTTTGGGGCCGAGCCCACAGGCTCGAAGAACCCACAATAAATAACCGACCTTGTGTCACATGTTGCCCCAGTGGGTGGGGGGAGACCGAATATCGTCAGTAGTTCAAGTCGAGTCAAGAGTCGAGTCAGAGGCAGTCC
>CAHIKZ030000521.1:1497500-1500000 GCA_903632075.3 Acanthosepion pharaonis | reverse complement strand
ATCTATCTATCTATCTGCCTGCCTGATATTTTCTTGCTATCTATCTATCTATCTATCTATCTATCTATCTATCTATCTATCTATCTATCTATCTGCCTGCCTGCCATTTTCTTGCTATCTATCTATCTATCTATCTGCCTGCCTGCCTGCCTGCCCGCGACTTTCTTGCTATCTATCTGTTTATCTATATACCAGTTTATTTCTATCTATCTATTTATCTCTGTTCATATCTATCTATCTATCTATCTATCTATCTATCTATCTATCTATCTATCTATCTGCCTGCCTGACATTTTCTTGCTATCTATCTATCTATCTATCTATCTATCTATCTATCTATCTATCTATCTGCCTGCCTGCCATTTTCTTGCTATCTATCTGCCTGTCTGACTATCTGTCTTCCAGTTTATTTCTATCTATCTATCTATCTATCTATCTATCTATCTATCTATCTATCTATCTATCTATCTGCCATTTTCTTCAGTGTCTGTCTATATTTCTGAGATGAGGTATTATGTATATTAATTACATTAGTCTCTTCATTATCTATCTATCTATCTATCTATCTGCCATTTTCTTCAGTGTCTGTATATATTTCTGAGATGAGGTATTATGTATATTAATTTCATTATCTATCTATCTATCTGCCATTTTCTTCGGTGTCTGTCTATGTTTCTGAGATGAGGTACTATGTACATTATTTACATTATTCGGACTATTGTCCTCATCATTGTCGCCATATTTATTACAACGTTTCTGCCGTTGTACGCTCCAGCCTTCTTCAGGTGGTTGGTATGTCAAACTGAACCCTTTATTTTGCTCTCTGGTGTAGACTGTTCTAGTTCCACGTGCCATGTTTAATGGTTGTCAGTTATCAGTTATCTCCTGTTAATTTTCCTCTGAAAGTTCTCTACTGCCTTAACCGGGTATTGAACTCATACTCTTTGGGTACTGTCACTGGATCTACGCCTTTATCAACTGTGTCATGTGTCCTTTAGGACACCTGGCACAGTGGATAAAAGTGATAAAGATGAGGACAATAGTCCGAATAATGTAAATAATGTTATTTTCTTGTTATCTATCTGCCCTGTCTGTCTATCTATCTGTCAGCTTATTTCTGTCTGTACATATCTATCTATCTATCTATCTATCTATCTATCTATCTATCTAATGATTTAAAACTAAAACAATGTTAATGTCTTTAATATTGCAAGACAAATAAATTAAGAGACTTGAGAAAACTTGGTAGGACACACAGTCAACGAGAAATTATTCGTACACTCAATAATTTTGAATATTTTTATATATTTCTCAGACACTAATGTCCATATGATGTCAGGTTTTTTTGTATGTTAATAAGCACAAAAAGGAATATAAAACTCAATTTTCAGAAAAATAGCTTCAATACAACAAATTTGACCGGTCAATTATGCAAAATAGAAAAGGAGAAAATTATTCGTACAATATGAAAAATAGAAGAAATCTCCCATTTTTATAACTTGCTGCAATCATTTTATAAAGTTTTTGATGAGTTTTAAACAATTTTTCTGGGATTTTCTTCGATTTGTCAACGGTTTTAAGTCCTGAATGTTTTTTGGTGACCGACGATTTATTCGAAATTTCAATTCTTGCCATATATTTTCAATAGGATTCAAGTCAGAACTCTTTGAAGACAATGGTAGATCTGTAATATTCTTTTTCTGAAGCCATGCTGCCACTGATTTTAGACTGTAAAACAGCCAATCTAGATGAAGATTTTGCGCTGATAGCTGTTGATCTTCATCCAGAATATTGATATAGTTTGAAGATTTCATTATTTCTCTTTTTTTCAATTAATTGTCCAGTCCCCCTTGAATTAAAACAACCCCAAGCATCATCGTGCCGCCCCCATATTTTAATGTTCTTTGGCAAGAAAGCCTCACCGTTCTTGCGGCAAATTTTTTGTATATCATTATGTCCAAAAACATTAATTTTTGTTTCATCACTTGATAATATAATATGAAGTTTCGTTAATACTTGATATACTTCAAGATCATTTCGTCGTCTATTATATTTAACGACTTCAAATTTGTATATAATCAATATTAAGGAATATTATAGTGCCTACTGTACTTTTCTTTTCTTTTATTTTTAATTTCATTTTTGTATGTACGGGATATATATATATATATATATATATATATATATATATATATATATATATATATATATATATATATATTATTATATTAATTTTGAGAATACATCCAATAAAAGTTAACATGCAATATTGTTAAGAAACAGGCTAAACGCTAAAATGTGATAATAGGGTTGAGTTTAAGTATTCCCGCCAAAAGAAAAGAAAAAAAAAGTACAAATAAAATAAAAACGGCAAAGAATTAAATCATACAATACTTAAGAAGATTTAGGAAGATTAAGATTACCTCCTTGGTTATCCATCGAAACCGCAATCCACCGAAATAAGAAAAGAAACCAGTCCCCATCGCGGATCATTTAAAAG
>CAHIKZ030000521.1:1487500-1492500 GCA_903632075.3 Acanthosepion pharaonis | reverse complement strand
AGGTTGATACATATATAGAAAAATAAGAAGTAGTTTATTCCGGAGAATAATATGGTACACGGTTGAGAACACAGATTAATATAATAATCAGTTAATCGTAATATAATAATCAGTTAATCGTAAACAGTATTTACTGGAGACCTCCACATAAGGCAGTTAAATTTTGTGGGGTTTTCCGAGTTGTAAGTCTCGGACAAAATTGACCGTAGACACCATATACACGGGGCCGGGTAGCTGTCTACCTCTCCAGACGAGATTTCATCTTTCTGCATAACCTCGTCTAGGTTCCTCTCCGCCTGGATGCAGAGAGTCGATAGAGTTATAAGTAATCGTTAACTCCGACCTGTCTGTAAGAGAGAACGCTGTTTAAATAGTCTTAGACCAGTCCATTTTATGAAGGTGTTCAGCTACTCCACAACAGGTTGTAATAATAATAAAAAAAAATAACATACTAGCAGTAGAGCTCGCGTTGCCTGGAGATGTAACAGTAAGAGATAGATCAAGTATCGACCATCATAAAGACTGAAAAATAAAATTGACAAAGATTATTGTTTAAGGTTGACGAAGTGGTCAAACTCAAACAAAAACATTTTCAATCGTTATGAGTCTACTGATTGAATAGAATTTTATTATAAACAATTGTCTTGTAAATGGAATTTTTAAAGCATTCTGAATGTAAAAATAATTTTAAAAAAGTGTGCAAGACAATAAAAAACACTACCTGCCAAAAAAAAGTGAAGTTTTGTTGAAATCGGTTGAAAAATGTAGGAAATCCGAGCCCATATATAAACGAACACACACACACACACACACACACACACACACACACACACACACACACACACACACAACAACCTGGGTTTTATAAGTATAACTCGATATGAGTTGTTCCCTTTTCATTAATGCCTCTTAATCGTGTTTTCAAATTGATTTCGTACAAAAACAATTGTGTTTTTCCAATTTTTGGCGCTGTCAGAACCACCGCAAGGTAATTTTACGTAGTCCTGTGAAGTTTTCTTGAAATCGGTTGAAAAATGTACAAAATCCGATCCAATATATAAACGTAAACACACACACACACACACACACACACACACACGCACACACAATCTGCGTTTTATAATAAGTAAGATTAATGTGAAATTTTTGAAAATCACTTTTCTCATTATGCATCCGAGATATTTCAATAATTTCATTCTGAGTGTCAGTGTTAGTGTCCTCTTTGTTTATATCTTCCTTAAGGCTTTCTCGTTGCGTATATTCCCCGTCCATGGTATTCTCAGTATCCTTCTGTAGAGCCATATATCTGTTGCCTCAGTACTGCTCTGATATTGAATAGCTTTATTCTATATTTCTATTGAACTTTTCCTATTCATTTCGCTAAATGAATAGAACACCTGTGAATTCATCATTTAAACATGTGTAAGATTCTCAGCATATTTCTGCTGAAGTTCATAGCTGTTGTCTCAACTCTTCTCTTCATCAGGATTCTCTGCCACATCGGCCGACTGACATTTAAAAGTTTTATGCTTTATTTGTTTCTATTCAAGTCTTCCTGTTGATTTCGCAAACTGAATAGAACACGTGTGAATTCATATATTAATATATTTTTTTTCGTAATTTTTTAACCGGAATTAGCAGAGATTACTCGTTAAATATTGACATTGTATCTGAGTCTATTAATTGTCTTGCCATTTCCTAAAACCAGCTGAATGCACGCCTCTGAAAAAAAGGTTTTACGTCAGCTGTTTTCTTGGTTATAATGTCTCTTCTGGCTACCAGCTGGGCTTTGAGAGCAAATGTATGACATACATTCGCTATGGGGACATATTATGGGCTTGTTGATTAAAGTTCATTTGCGTGGGCAATCTCTCGTTATATTTTCTTTTCTTCACGAGTAAAAAAAAAAAAAACGAAGAAGAAGATTAACTGACATCGCAAATATGCCGACAGTTTGTGACTATTTCGTTTATAGAATATGGTGCGTGAAAGACTAATGCCTACTATTCGTTTTATCAAGACTGGCGCACAATAACACCATTAAAAAGAAGCTTTCAATTATTTTTTTTTACCCCTTAATCAGTATCATTAGCTATTCCATATTTTCATCAGCAATTTTATTTACCAGACCCCACGCTGGTATTTACTCGTTCCCTCACTAGAACAAGATGTGACACAAGGTCGGTTTAATGTGGGGAGCCCGAGCGCGTACACCCGGGCAGGGACAAAAATTGCCCTCAGCCCCCGCAACCGTCGGTTGCGCTGGCCTCGGTGCGAGCACCGATCCCTCCCTCTTGTGCAATGGAAGGGCGCGGCCTCGGGCAGCTGTTCCCCAGGGCTGGGCACCTCTTCAGTATAATTTTCCTCAGTTGCCCCTCTGTCCTTTGACAGAGAAGCCCCTGATCTCACTCTGTCCAAGGACAGAGACGCAACTTAGAGATGATAAATAATGCGAAATTACCCAAAAGAGGAATTTACGCGCTTCAACCAGACCCCACGCTCACTCCACTAAGACATGAAGTGACAGGAGGTATTTTATTATGTGGGTTTGGTTGTTTTGTTATACGGCTTATCAACCTCAATGGTTTATTTCATGCCAACAAGATTTTTATTTTTGGTAAATTTGTTTTTTTTTTCCAAAAATATATTGCTGCTAATATTTTTCCTTCAAAAATTTATTGCTGGTAATATTATTTTTTTTTTTTTTTTACAAAGTAGTTCTGGTATTAAAATCTATTTTCACACTTTCATAGTGTTATGACCCCAGTCTGGGAGACAATTATTTACCCCTAACTGGGACCCTAACCGGTGTTATCACCCCGGGTCAGAGTGGACCTGGGAACACCAGCATTTAAGAATTGGTTCCACGTTTCTCAAAACCTAATGATCAGAGCACTTGCTGCTGGACGTAATTTGTCGTCTTACCCAGGACGCGAATGTAGTTTATCGACGTGCCCAGGACGTTTTTATTATATGGGATGTGGATAGATAACAGTGGTCTTCTTACTTATAGACACCTGAGGCATCTCGGTAATTAGGCATTTAAAATTACTCTCTGGCAAGATAATGACATACATTCAGGATGGGGACATATTATGGACTTGCTGATTAGGGAAGTGTAGCTGAGAATCGGGTCAGCCCGATAAAAGACTCCGAGTTGGTTGTTTGTTCTGCTGTAAGCACCAGGAGTTGCGTCCCCTTCCATAATGGGCTGCTGAGATAATGTTATACCTGAACGTACCTATTCTATTATTAATAGACTCTCCCAGGCATAATAAGTAGTAGTAGTAGTAGTACGGTCGCCAGTTGAGCTCAGTTGGGTTGAGCGAGTCAGTCGATGTCGGACGTTGAAGTATCAACCATCACAACTAGATTGCTGCGTCATTAACTCTTATTTCAAGTTCCTAACGTTTTGTACGTCGGACCCTTTTAGGACCGACTTAGCGAAATACAAGCCTCCACTTCAAAAGCTACTCTACAACAGATAAGAAATAGGTAGCGCTGACTATTTGCATATGAACGATACTGGGCAAGGATTAGGCAATAGTCTGCGTGAGGCCGGGACTGGGAGAACTATATAACACCAGATTTTTTTTTTTCTTAATCGAGAGAAGCGCTCTCATCGTAGAGGGGTTCTGCTTGTCCATCTCTCTGCCTCCGGGCGTAGAGGAACTCAGGCGAGTCTCTGTCCTTCGTCATAGACAGCTACCCGACCCCGTGTATTCACGGGCTCGGATTACTCCCCATAAATGTTGTCCAAGTGCCGCATTTTACCTTGTAAGGAGAGTAGGTAAATACCGAAGCGTTCTCAACGTGACGCGCGAAAACCAGTCCAGACGAACACAGAAAGTTAATCTGTGTGGGTAGTTTGTTATTTTCTTTTCTTTACCTCAGGAGAAAAAAAGCGTGGAAAAGATGAACTGACGCCCCGAACGCGCCTAACATTCATGACTAATTAGTCCATAGAAGATGACACGCGAAGAATTAACACCTACTGTGTATTTTATCCCGACTAGTGCAGGGCTCATAATAATACTTGCAAATATTATCATCTGGCTATTCTCCATTTTCATTACCGATTTTCTTTCGCTTACCTCCCTTTCCACTAAGACATGATATGACACAAGTTATTTTATCATGTGGGATGTCCATACGCCTATATATAGGATAAGAACAAAGATTGTGCAGGCCACGCGACCACTGTAACACTGACATAGACATTACACGGGCCACGCCCGTTTTCGTGCAGTAAAGAAGATCCTGAATTAGCGTTTTAATCTCCGGTACCGGGCACTTTCTTCCATTTAAAATGAGAAGAACAGATACTACTCCTTGATCGCATTTGCAAAATAAAAGGCGCCGGATGGCCCACTTTTGGATTTAACCGCATTTCTTGCTACCTATTTGATCTCATATCTATTCGTAAGACTCCGTAATTTTTTAAAGGATCAAAATTTTATATCAGACCATATTTTGCCTATTGGCCGCTCATCTGCCCGTCTGTATAAAAAATAGAAGATCGGCTACTGACTGAAAACATAGCGTCCCCCTATAAAACAATGAACAGCAGGCTTTCATTTACAGACCAGGTCTGATGAAAAAGTATCAGAATGTTTACAATGGTAACGGAGATAATGTACACGGGTTTGGGGTAAGCGTCTGACACAGATTGACCATGAGCACTGTTGCCCCTAAGTACGAAGTTATAATGTTTTTGCTTACTTCCTTTTGTTTATGGAAGGAAGGTGAATCGAGTGTGGCTGTTTTAACACACAGCAGAGGTTTATAGTGTGGCCATGGCTAGAGCAACAGATTTAGGCCAAGGCATCATTCTCCAGGTTCGACAAGCATCATATTTGCCAAGATCACGACACATTGCGACTTTTCACTCTTCAAAAACAAACCCCACTTGAAAGGTAGAATATTTCAAAACGTCCAGGATATCGAAGAGAATGCGAATAGGCAGTGGCAAACAATCCACCCCACCCCACAAAAAATAG
>CAHIKZ030000521.1:1480000-1482500 GCA_903632075.3 Acanthosepion pharaonis | reverse complement strand
TTCATTCCGTATACACCAATTATATACTTGTATATATATATATATATATATATACATATATATAGTTATTTGTTACAGATTTTTACATGCGGACAAAAACAAAATCCATTTGTGGCAAGATATGTAAGCACCTGAAAAAAACTTTCAGGTTTGGGAGGTTTTCGTGTTTTAGAATTTTGGATAAATGATAATGAACATGTAGTGTAAATTATCTAAAAATGCGCAAAACTTTCTTCGTCAGGTTAGGAAACTACTCAATAATCAGGGTTAATGCTTGTAAAAAATAATTTCATTCTTTGTTCCAAATCACAACGAGTCTTTTACAAATTAACTTGACAGCATATTTGGCCGGTAATTTACGATGAGCGTCGGAAATTGGAAAACGAATTCCCGTGATAAATGAAGAAATAAAATAAAAAAAATAATCTATTTTACCGGCCCCAGTAAAATAGATAAACATGCTTTTCAGTTTATTCTACTGGTCTGGGTAAATTAGACCCTCCCCGGGCTATTTTGTCGGTAAATATTATTACAGGTTACGGCTGGTATTTGAGGACAGATTTTATGGATTAGTAAAAAGAATACTGAACAAATGAATATAATTTTATTTGTCTATATATCTGAGATGAGGTATTATGTACACTATTTACATTATTCCGACTATTGTCCTCATCTTTGTCGCCATATTTTTTACAACGTTTCAGCCGTTGTACGCTCCAGTCTTCTTCAGGTGGTTGGAACTAACAGGGGATAACTGATAACTGACATCCTTTAAACATGGCACGTGGAACTAGAACAGTCTATCGCAGTGAGCGAAATAAAGGGTTCAGTTCGACATTCCAAAAGTCTTCTAACTCTTTTCGTATCTTGTGGAAGAATGATCTTGCAATTCTGAGGAAATGTGCAATATCCAAATCGCTATGATCAACCTCTAATGCCACAATCGCAGCATAACTTTTCATTTCATTTGTTATCATAGTGTTTGCTATTCTTGATTTCTGAAAAATCTAAAAATCTGAATAATTCTGGCTCGCGTGAGAAGTGAGTGGGAAACAGTATTAATCTTAAATCTGTATGTCCTCAAATACCAGCCGCACCCTGTATTACTATGAAGGCAGGTAATGTTCAAAATAACAACACACAGATTAAACCGAGAAGTTTATTTATTTTCACAATTAGGCAATTTAAAAAATTTTTCACCATCAGCTTTTAAAACAAAAGTTAAAATAATTTATTGATCATCAATTATTAAGCTATAAATATAGACCTTTCTGAACATGTTAAGCACTTGTCTGCACATCTCAGACTTACCCTTGAGCATGATTCTCTTGCCAATATACTTCAGGTGCACCCACTGAAGACAATAGTCACAGACCACAGAATCCATCTTGTTCAAGTTCTTCCTACACAGTTCACACAACCACTGCGCTGACGATATCAAATCTCTCTCTATATATAAAGTTGGAGCATCTGACCGTCTGTTTATCGAACTCCTCCTAGGGTTTTGGAGATAGACACCCCCCACTAACTATATATATTCTGAAACTACATTACCCAGGGTACTTGGATAAATATATTTCATTATGATCAAAGTTCGTCCCCACGGTGGTGGGGGCAACCCTAATGAATTTTTTCACCTTTGATATAAATTAAAAATAAATTTGACCTATCAAATGACTCTTAAGTTACTTGGATAAGCATATTTCATTTTGATCAAAGTGGATCCTCGAATGGGGGAACAACCACCCCACTTATTTTTATTCAATTGATTTACATTAAATTTAAATTTGAAAAAGGCAATGGCTTCCATTCAAAATAAAGGAGAAAGACGGAAGTTGGAGGCCATATTGGCAAGACCAAAATAAGACAATATGGACGTCAAGTTGAGTAAGAAATTACCAATCATTGGGTAATGCCTTATAATACATATTTGTTGTGACAATTCAACTGCCATATCAATTTGAAATCTCCTCTTCATTTTATTTAATCAAGTATTGCTTCAAATACATATCAAAGGGGTGAGATCGAGATGTTTCTGCACCAGTCCATCACTGATTTTTCCCCCTTTGATTTAAATTAGATTAAAATTTGAACAAGGGGATGACTCCTATCCAAAATATGGTAGGAGAAAGCCAGAAGATGGAGGTCATATCGTCAAGATTTAAATAAGACAATAAGGACGCCAAGCTGAGCAAGAAATTTCCAAACAATGGGTAGTGTCTTGCAATACATATTTGTTGCTACAATTCAACTGCCATATCATTGTTGAAATCTGCTCATCAATTCATTCAATCAAGTGTTGCATCAAATACTTATCAAAAGGGCAAGATCAATCTGCTTTTGCACACACACCCCATTGAAATTAATTTTTACCTTTAATTTAAATTAGATTTAAATTTGAACAAGAGAATGTCTCCTATCGAAAATATGGTAGGACAAATCCAGAAGATGGAGGTCACACTTTAAAGATCGTTGATTAATATTGAAATGCATCATTCTT
>CAHIKZ030000521.1:1435000-1475000 GCA_903632075.3 Acanthosepion pharaonis | reverse complement strand
GATTCCCTTCTTCCTCTTTGAAGAAAACGTACAACATTCGCTGCCGTAAAGAAGGACTGATTTGCGTAACAATTGTTTTCTTTGTTACCAAAGAGATCCTCCTGTCTTGCAATACTCTGCCCAGCTTTTGGAATGCGTCCTTGGCCATCCCAATACGTCTTCGGATTTCAGCGTCGCACTTACCGTCCTTTGGCAAGACACTTCCCAGGTATTTAAACTTCCGCGTCTGCTTTGTGAATGTGTCCTTGGCCATCCTAAAAAAGGCTACAGATCTCAGCGTCGCACTTACCGTCCTCTGGCAAGACACTTCCCAGGTATTTAAACTTCCGCGTCTGCTTTGTGAATGTGTCCTTGGCCATCCCAAAAAAAGGCTACAGATCTCAGTGTCGCACTTACCGTCCTCTGGCAAGACACTTCCCAGGTATTTAAACTTCCGCGTCTGCTTTGTGAATGTGTCCTTGGCCATCCCCAAAAAGGCCATCCCGCAAAAAACAAGGCTTTAAAGATCTCTGTGTCGTGTCCTTGGCCATCCTAAAAAGGCCGATCCTTTGGCAAGACACTTCCCAGGTATTTAAACTTCCGCGTCTGCTTTGTGAATGTGTCCTTGGCCATCCCAAAAAAAGGCTACAGATCTCAGTGTCGCACTTACCGTCCTCTGGCAAGACACTTCCCAGGTATTTAAACTTCCGCGTCTGCTTTGTGAATGTGTCCTTGGCCATCCCCAAAAAAAGGCTACAGATCTCAGTGTCGCACTGTGTCAAGACACTTCCCAGGTATTTAAACTTCCCGCGTCTGCTTTGTGAATGTGTCCCTCTCCCCAAAAAAAGACACTTCCCAGGTATTTAAACACTTCCGCGTATTTAAACTTCCGCGTCTGCTTTGTGAATGTGTCCTTGGCCATCCCCCAAAAAAGGCTACAGATCTCAGTGTCGCACTTACCGTCCTCTGGCAAGACGATTCCCAACTCGTCTGCTTGATTCTAGTGTTCCCGACCTTCAGATCGCATTTCGAGCTTATCCTCTTACTGATGCTTTCTGTCTTCTTGTACTTTATGCTTAGTCCCTTCTTCTCACTCTCCTTCGCTACCTTCTGAAGGAGATTTTGTCATTTCTCTTCCGTGCCTGCGATCACTACTGCGTCATCTGCGTATCTTCTGTTGTTAAGGTCGTGGCCGCCAATGCTAAATTTTGATAAGGTTTCCAATTCTCTCAGGATTGCCTCGTTGAAAATTCGAGTGGGAAGACACCTCTTTCTATTTTTGTATATTCGCTGAACTCGTTTCCTATGCGCATGCACGCAGTTTGCTGTCAGTATAGATTCTTGAT
This sequence comes from Acanthosepion pharaonis, assembly GCA_903632075.3. Taxonomy (NCBI): domain Eukaryota; kingdom Metazoa; phylum Mollusca; class Cephalopoda; order Sepiida; family Sepiidae; genus Acanthosepion; species Acanthosepion pharaonis. Next base: position 1,473,675 of record CAHIKZ030000521.1, on the reverse strand, counting down.
TATTCTGATATCTTTCCCGATTACATCAAGATTGCTGAGCAGTTTCAGCAGATCCTAATGGTGTACTTTGTCTAAGGCCTTTCTCTAGTCTACGAAACACACGTCCTTCTGCATCTGTATCGCTCTTTCTGATAACATTCTGAGCATGAATATTGCATTCCTTGTTACGGTGTCTTTAACGAACCCGCACTGTTCTTATCCTATCTCTGACCTGATTCTGCTGAGCGCTCTATTCATCAGAATACTGATGATGAGTTTCGTCAAGTGGCTCATTAGGGTTATTTTTTCGGTGGAGTTCGCATTCGTTTGCGCCTGGTATCTTAGGCATAGCTATGAAGATAGACCTGCTGCGGTCTTCCGGTATATGCTCGCTGTTCATTTGTTATTTCGGTGATCTAGTCTATGCCAAAGTCATCCAAGGCTGTTAGCATTTCTGTTTACTACTTCTCCATTTTTTTTCTTCCTCAAGACGTACTCCCTTCTTCATTTTGCCACCTATTCCACTCTCCTCCGCTTCGATGACCATCTCAGTGCTGCATCTCAAGGATTTTGCTTTTCAATTCCGCTCGAAGCCTTTGATGACGATCTCCTCTCCGGGTCACCACTCTTTTCCAGTTCATCACCTCTCCTCATATTAGCCTCCTTATCTTTTCTACCTTCGCATCTCGAGAACTCGTATTTTCTTCACCCGTCATCGTCATCATCTGTCAACGGACTCACCTCTCATCTTCCACTCTTGTGTACTTGAGAATCTCTCCCCCTCGCCGCTCTTTTTCCCTTTACTCTCTACCCGATGTCCTTCTCTCAAAATATCTCTACCTCGTTCAACTTCCCAGTTTTGCTACCTCCGTCTCATCTTCCCTTAGCAACCCCAACACTAACCCTACTGCTCTTCATCGCATCTCCCCTCCAATTTCCCTTTTCTTATTCTCTTCTCCGGAATCCTCATATATCATCGCAAATAAAAATGTACCATGTAGTTCATCAGTTTATGACAAAAAAAAAAAAAAAAGAAAGATCAATCAATACGGAAATCTCAACTTTGATCTTAGCTCTTTATTTTAAATCTTGATTTACGACGCAAACAACACCCGACGTTGTGGGCGACGGAAGCGATCGAAACTCGAGTTAAAATCCCCGAAGTAATCGAACAGTACCAATAGCAAGATAAGCTAATTTACTTTCTGTGTGGTAAAAATGAGACGAAAAAGAAAAAAAAAATCGACAAACGTAATATTTCTGACTATGAATCCGTTAAAATAAAAGTAACAATAGACATTTCAGACAGAGGACGTTGATTTGTTTTACGATGTCCGTAAAAAGAAAGAAAGATTCTCCTGCAAAAAAAAAAAAAAAAAAAAAAAGAGAGAGAAAATGAAAAGAAAAGAAAAGAAAATATTAATTGTCTGAAGTTGTCTGGTCGGCCATGATGTGGCTCTTTGTAACACAAAATGGCGACTGATTGTATCTTACTGATTGGTGTTTCAAGAAAAGAAACTCTGACTTGACTTAAGAGTCCAATAACAATAATAATAATAATAACAATAATAATAATAATAATAACAATAATAATAATAATAATAATAATAATAATAATAATAAAAGATAATTACCCAGACATCATGATGAAAGACCACAATGACAAAACGTGCTTTCTTATTGGCATTGCAGTCCTTGCAGACTGTCATGTATCTTTGAAGATCTCCAGAAAACTATCAAAATACAAGGACCTTCAAATCGAAACCACAAAAATGTGGGACATGAAGACATCAACAATTGTAGTTGTAGTCGGAAGCCTCAGATTGATTGGAAAGATTCCAATGGACTCATTGAAGGGATTCCTCTTAGTCCATACCTTAAAGAAATAGAAAAAATGTTCTCAAAAGCACAACCCACACCTAAGGAAGGGCTTTATCTATGTAGATCATATGCATTTTTTTTCCTTTTAAAACTGTTTAGTGGAAAACGTTAAGGATAGCTGTTTCTGAACTTAGATCTCTCTTTGGCACCCGAAAAGAAATGAGTAGACACCAGAACTCAAAGGAAATAATAATAATAATAATAATAATAATAAGATCGGCCAAGCGCACATAAAACTAAAATAAATGTCATGCCGTATGAGCAAAGTCAATAATTGTGAACAATTGTATTCGATGAACAAAATGTGAAATTTTAACTATTATTATTATTATTATTATTATTATTATTGTTATTATTATTTTTATTTTCTTTGATTTATGGCGTTTACACATTTCTTTCCGGGTCCCGCCCAGAGACCTAAGGTCAGAAATGGCATCATGACACTTTCCACTGACAATAAAAAAAAAAAAAAAAAAAAAAAAAAATTACATAAATAAAGCCCTTCGTAAAGTGTGGGCTGAACTTGTCAGAACAATTTTTTGTATCTCTTTGAAACATGGACTTCCAGGAATCTCTTCAATTAGTCTTCTGGAATCTTTTCCAACCAGTCCTTATTATTATTATTATTATTATTATTATTATTATTATTATTATTATCTGCGGTGAAGGTCGTCGTAATATTTTCACAACCAAAATAAAGGAAATTATTTTTTTTTCATTTTCACGTTAAATGTCATTAAAAAATGACGTATAGTTATATTATTTTCTTTGTTTAGCGGCTTATCAACCCCTTATGGGTCATTTAATGCCAAAATTTAAATTTCTTGGTAGGATTAGCAATTTCTTTTACAAAACTGTATTGTCGTCAAGTTTTTTTTTTCCTTACAGAAATGTATTGCTGGTAAGGCACGTTGGGGTAATAGTTTAATTGCTTTTACGTCATATCAACCTCAATGGCTTATTTAATACCAAGATTTTTGGTTTGGTTTGGTTTAGTATGTTTTACATCATATCAACCACATGGGTTATTCTATTGCCAACAAGATTTTTATAGCTTTAACGATGGATTGTATTACGACTTCCACTTAAGGTCCGGTTGGTTTGTTTTGGTTTGCTTTGTTTTACGGCATATCAACCTCAATGGGTTATTCTATTGCCAACAAGATTTTTATTGCTGGTAATACCTTTTTCTTCAAAATGTATTTCTGTTAATATTGTCTTTCCTTCAAAAATGTATTGCTGATAATATTCTCCTTCACAAATGTAAGGCTGGTAATATTTTTTTCCTCAAAAATGTATTGCTGGTAATAATTCTTCCTCCAAAAAATTTATTGGTCGTATTAAAGCCTATTTTCACACTTCAAAGTGTTTTCACTCCAGTTTTGGGATAACTATTTGCCCATTGTTGGGATCCTAACAGGAGCTACCACCCCAGGTCAGGGTGGACCTAGGATCAACAGGAATTAAAAGGCTCCTCAAAATCTGCTGAACAGAGTCCTTGCAGCCGGATGTAGTTCATCGTCTCAGCCAGGATACGGATGTAGTTTATCGTTATACGCAGGATGCCAAGATTTTTTGGATTAGGTGTACTCTTTGAAAGAAATCAGTTTATAGATCTGGTTTTGTTGACGTAATTTTTGGACGAGTTTTTTTTATCGAGCGTCAAAGATATTGCTATAATATTTATTTTCCAAAATACATTAATGGCAATTTTTCCCCAAAAAGTATTGCTAATATTTTTAACATAAAAATCTGTTTTTATAGTTTCATAGTGTTCTGACACCAGTTTTGGGTTTAACTATTTGCCCATATCTGGGACCCTAACAGCTGCTACTACTCCGGCTCAGGTTTGATCTGGGAACAACAGCAAATAAGAGTTGGTTCCACGCTCCTCAAAATTCACCAATCACAGGCCTTTCTCCCGGATGTAGTTTATTGTCATGCCAAGGACGGGCACTTCCTGGGTATGACAATAAACAACATCCGCGTACTAGGTAAGACGATAAACTACGTTCAACAGCAAGGCCTCTGATCATGATGTTTTGAGGAGCATGGAACCACTTTTTAGTTGCTGGTGTTCCCAAGTCCAACCTGACCCGGGGCGGTTGCACCTGCTAGGTTCCCAGCTATGGGCAAATAGTTAACACCCAAAGTTCTGTAAAAATAGGTTTTAATACCAGAAATACATTATAATAACAAAATTATTACCAGTAATAATTTTTAAAGAAAAAATTATTATCACCAATACTTAAAAAAATACCATCAATAGAAACAGCTATACATTCATTGAAAAAATGTGACCAGCTATAGTAAAAATATATAGAAAAATATTCCCAGAAATAGATTTTTAAAGAAAAACATATTACCTGCAATGAAAAATTTTGTCAGCATTAAATGACCCATTGATGTTGATATGCCATGATAACAAACCAAAGCAAACCAACCAGACCTTAAGTGGAACTCGTAAATACGATCCATCGTTAAAGCTATAAAAATTTTGTCGGCATTAAATAACCCATTGAGGTTGATATGCCGTAAAACAAACCAAACCAAAGCAAACCAACCAGACATTAAGTGGAACTCGTACATACAATCCATCGTTAAAGCTATAAAAATCTTGTCGGCATTAAATAACCCATTGAGGTTGATATACCGTAAAACAAACCAAACTAAAGCAGGACTAGCACTCACAGGTCAGATTGAAGTTAAGATGTACAGAGGAAAACAGCGCATACCTTGCCTACGACCTTGGGTAAATGAATGGGGGGATTTAACGATGGATCGTATATACGAGTTCCACTTAAGGTCAGGTTGGTTTAGGGGAAATATCGAAAAATTTACTGGGTGCTGCAAAGTACAGGAAACTGTGGAGAGCCTTGATCGCTCACTTCATCAAGGGAAGCGGCACATATACAAAAAGGTTATACGTAAGCGGAAAAAATAGTCAGTGATCTCAAAGAATGGTAGAAGTCATTTAATACACGCATTTAGCATTTATGAAACAACTACGGCAAAAGACACCCAAGGTTGACACCAGTGCATTAGAAAATGTAAGACGTTCATGGCTCTCCTAAACTTCCTTCTATTATCCGTTAATTTGATTGGCTGATTAGGAACAATAGGGGAACGTCTTCAGGTTGACTTCTCCACTGTTTCGAATTCGGTGATTTCTTTCTCCATCGCTGGTTGCCATTCAAGGTTAGAAAACCTAGTCTACTTTCCTTGCTCCCTAATCCAAAGATTCATGACTTTTCGAAAGATATCTCATGATTTTTAAGACCATGTTCATTCTGGACACAGGCGATCACGTCTCTTCACAATTTCCTTTTCTCTAATATCTCTAAATACTTAATGGTTTCTATCAAAAGCTTGAGGAGTGTTTCCCTGTTGTTGCCATTTCGACGGTTTTGAATTCGGAAATGTTCTTCTCCGTATTTTGGTTTTGTCTTTCTCCTAGACTGGCTGCCACCCAAGGTTAAGAGTAATGTCTACCCTACTTTAGCCGGGAAGAAAAGCGATCGTTATACACTTCTTAAATAGCACTGTTGCGACAGTAAACGCAAGCAAAAGGTAAGAATTTGAACTCGGCTTCCGGCGTCAATAACCGCGACGTTCGTCGTTCATCTAATTGTTTTAACCTAGGGAAGGTTACTGAATAGAATAACCGCACGAAGGTTGGTATTGAACGATAATACTTAATACAAGAACAACACATATAAGATTCGCCAGCAGCGCGTAGAAGAAGTAGTCAACTACTACAAGTGAGTCAAGTGTATTACACAATGAATCTCCAACTACAGGATATCTACCAACCGCCCACGCGGTCAGATGTGGCACAAGGCCGAATTTTAACATTCCCCGTAGACACCGTATCAAACGGGGTCAGGCTCTGTCCTTCGACATAGACTCGTCTGGTGATCCAGAGGCAGGGAGTGTGACCAGCACAGCTGGAGACGAATCGCCGACGGCAGGATATCTAGCAAACGCGGTCAGATGTGGCACAAAACCGAATTTTAATATTCCCCGTAGACCCCGTAAAAGCGGTGTCGGGTGGCTGTTTCCCGAGACGAGACACTGCTCTTCGACATAGCCTCGTCTGCGGATCCTCTCTGTCAGGTGGCAGAGAGTTTGACCAGTACCGCTGGAGACGAATTTCTAATTGCAGACCAACATACAGTATCTACTACTGTATTTTTCTGTATGGGGACATTCCCATTATCGTCCGTTGGTATGCTTCAACACTAATATATATATATATATATATATATATATATATATATATATATATATATATATATATATATATCACTGATCTAACTAACACTTTTATCTACTGTGTCATGTGTTCTTGAGTGACATGATCCAAAGAGTATGACTTCAATACCCAGTTAAGTCAGTGGAGAACTTGGTCAGGGGAATTAACACGAAATAACTGATAACTGACATCCATTAAACATGACACGTGGAACTAGAACAGTCTACCCCATTGAGCGAAATAAACAGTTCAATCCGACATTCCATCCACCTAAAAAAGGCCGGAGCGTACAACAGCCGAAACGTTGTAATAAATATGGCGACAAAGATGAGGACAATAGTCCGAATAATGTTAAAAGGTGGAGGATTGCCAAAAACTAAAGAGACGTCTGGTCCAGCTTATTAAAAAAGAGGAATGATTATTTTGTAGAGACAACTTTGAATTCGTTTTTTTTTTTCCTTGGAACTTCAAAATTTCACTTTAGCTATGATTCAAACTATAAGTCCAGTTCCGGCCAAAAGACAAATTTTGGCCGAAAGTCGGATTTAGACCGAAAATTCATTTCTTCATCTCATAAATTATGTGGAATTTCAATTAAGGAACTTCAAATCACAAACACAAAACATCAAAACCTCACGCCACGAAAACCCTCATTTTAATTCGTTGGCATTTTGAAGAAATAAAATTGATTTCGTCAATACACAAAGTTTTGGAGATATCTTAAACTGAATTTAAAATAAAAAAAAAATTAAATCCACAAAGTTTTTGTGTTACTTTAATATCAATATAAATTTAAAAATGTCTTTGGAATCAGTGATTTTCTTTCAGTTATTTTAAAATTTGAATTTTTAATTGTTTCCTCCTTATCCAGCCACAAATCCCAATACTGGATGTTCAAGCACCAGATCAAGGACAGATTTTTCGATTACCAGATCAAAAAATGTATAATCTATCTAGAGCAAGTGTGAGCAGAGTTAGCGTGGTTCCAGACACACGGATGGGCGGTCAGACAGAATATGCTCTCTGTCTGTCCATCCAATATTTATTTAGATAAACGATTTAATTGAACTTCTATTACAACTTAGTTTTCTCTGTCTGAAGGACGGGTATTTAGCTAGTAATAATATACTAATATGGCCAATCGTGACATGCACCAGCAGCAAAGTATCAATAGTAGGTGGAGCAGATTTAAGCTCCAAATTCTAGACTCGTGATTGTCCCGTGGAAGAATAGCTTAGTGTCTTAAAGCGTTAACAAATGCGAGACCAATATCCGGGGGCCGGGTGATGCATGCTTCGACACAGTAGAAACAGAGTGAATAACTGAGTATCCAACACGCAAGCTGGTAGTGGCCCGCTGGCAAGCCGCCGATGGAAACGCCAGCGCTCTTCTGGTGGCAGCCAGCGGTGGGGCTCTATTGGTCCGCCAGTGGTAACATTACTGAGAGGAACGCGCCGGCGGTTTGACAGCGGGCCACCAACAGTAAACGAATTATTCGTACAGTATGAAAAACAGAAAAAAATAAACTATTTTCACAATATTAATCGTCAATTGCATGAATTCTCTTCTTTATAACATGCTGCAATCATTTTGTAAAGATTTTGACAAGATTTGAAAAAGTCTTTTTCCGGATTTTATTCCATTCTTCAATGGTTAAACGTACTAATTACTGACGGTTTTTGGTGACCAATGATGTATTCGTACTTACAATTCTTGCCATAGATTTTCAATAGGATTGAAAACAGAACTCATTGAAGACCATGGCAAAACTGTACTCTTTTTTCTGAAGTCACGCAGTTACTGATTTAGACGTATGTTTGGGATCGTTATCTCGATGGAAAGTAAGTCGTGGACCTAGATGAAGATTCGGCACTGATAATTGTAGATTTTCATCCAAAATCTTGATATAGTCCGCAACTAGTTATCCAGTTGCCCTTGAGCTAAAACAAGCCCAAAACATCATCCAGCCGCCTCCATGTTTTACTGTTACCACTGTGTTCTTTGTACACCCATCAATTTTGAATATTTTTCAGTCATTTCTCATGGTCTAATGCCCGTATGATTCCAGGTTTTTTTATGTGTAAATAAATACAAAAAAGAAATATAAAACTCGATTTTCAGAACAATAGGTTAAATACAACAAATTGAGAGGTGAATTATGCAAAATAGGAAAAGACAAAATTATTCGTACAGTATGAAAAATAAAAATAAATTAACAATTTTCGCAATATTAATAGTTAATATTATGACCTCCCATATTTTTAACTTGCTGCAATCGTTTTCTAAAATTTTTGATGAGATTTGAGCAACTGTTTTCTTGGATCTTCTTCGATTCATCAATGGTTATATGTTCTAATTACTGAAGGTGTTTTGGTGACCGACGATTTATTCGAAATTTCAATCCTTGCCATACATTTTCAATAGAATTCAAAACAGAACTCATTGATAACCATGGCAGAATTGTAATCTTCTTTTTCTGAAGCCACGCAGTTACTGATTTAGACATATGTTTGAGATCATTATCTTGCTAGAAGGTAAATCGCCGACCTGGTAATTGTAGATTTTAATTCCTAATTTTGATATAATTTGCAGATTTCATTATTCTTCTAATTGCAATTAATTGTCCAGTCCCTCTTAAGCTAAAACAACTGCAAAACATCATCGAAGCGCCTCTATGTTTTAATGTTGCCACTGTGTTCTTTGGGAGGAAAGCCTCACTTTTCTTGCGCCAAATCTTCTGTACGTTTTTATGTCCAAAAAGTTCAATTTTTCTTTCATCACTCCATAGTGCTAGTTCCGAAAAGAAATTTACTTGCCCCAAGAACGTTTTGTCAAAATTAAACCGTGCAACAACGTGACATGGTTTGTGAAGAGGGGTACGTCGTTGTCGGTTTCCATACAAACCTATTTCTATTTAAACAACGTTGTATTGGGCGAGTATTTACGCTGATATCCACATATCCAAACTTTTGGCGTTGTCAAATTGGTTTTATATTAACCTCTCGACACAGTTTTTGTGCAATTCTCAGTGACAATTTGGTTTTTCTTCCACGCCCACACAAATTCTCTTTTCTGTCAAACCGTTTGAACGTTCTTATAACGGACTGTAGCGTAGATTTGGGGATAGCTAACCGGTTTCAAATAGTGCTGTAACTATTTCTCGACTTGTGGAAATTAATAATTTTCTGTCTCAAGTCAACACTAAGCTCCTTTGTCTTCCACATCGTTTTGTTAACTTAAGACTAACAATGGTCATACTCTTCGAACCACGTGATGTTCTTTGCTGGAATTGTCACAAATATTCTACTGAATAAATAGTCTAGAAGACTTAACCGATAAAATAATTATGTAAATTACTTACACCATCATTTTTGTAGTGATGTTATAACATGCCTGGTTATAATTTTGAATATATATATATATATATATATATATATATATAATTTTTTTTTCCCCACTTACCATCTTGTTTTATTACGGTATTAATAAAAAAAAAGTTTTTTTCTTGTTAGTACTCTGTTTTAGATTACTGACGATTGTGTTTGAAAATGTGTCGGTCGAAAGGCGCCTTACATTTTATGTTTTAAACGCAAATACTGTTGTATCTTATGTTTAATATGATCCCATATTTTTATTCCTCAAATGTCTGATTAGATTTGGCAGTACGTGAAATCTGTTTATATATATATATATATATATATATATATATATATATATATATATATAATATCAGGCAACTCGTATTCGTGGATACCTGTCAATTACGGTGGCTAGCCAATCCCTATTGTAGACGCTCGCTCAGGCACACTTGTGGTTTAGACTTCAACTACTCTGAGCAGACCTTAGTTACATTTAAAATAATTATGTAAATTACTTACACGAATCAATCAATTTAAAACGATATTTTCTACTTTACGAATAATTTTGTCTTTTCCTATTTTGCATAATTGATATATCTTTGTTGCGTTTAAGTTATTGTTATGAAAGCTGAGTTTTATCTTGCTTTTTTTTCCTGTGCTCATTAACATATAAAAAACCTGGCATCATCCGGGCATTAGTTTCTGAGAAATGGATAAAATATTCAAAATTAATGGGTCTACGAATAATTTCTTCGTTGACTATATATATATATATATATATATATATATATATATATTGCTGTGGTGCAAGTTCAAATAGAGCAGCTTCTTACGAACCACTGCTTTGTGGAACCCGAATCTCAAGAGGATACTCCCCGATTTTATTTGGTGTCGTCTTGGGTCAACTGTTATGATTTGCCACATTTTCTGTGCCTCTTTCTCAGGAAACCCTCTACTTCGAGTGGCGCTTGTGTCTTGAACGGTGTGAACATCATTGTGGAAAGAAAGAAAGAAAAATGTTCTTCCCCATGACAACGCAAATGCTGTAGAAATAAGCGAGGGTGAAAATAGATTACGTTTAGCCTATTCTAATCCATCCGCCATATTCACATTCACCTGACCTTGTAGTAGCCAATAATTACCTTTTCCAATGGCTGCTAAACAGTTTCAGAGGAGAAATACTTTCTCTGATTAAAAAGAAAGAACAGATTCTAGAGTTCATTGGTAAAACAAACTTTTCACGTCAAAAAGGTATCGAAGTCTTGCAAGATAATGGGTAAGAAATGTTTGCAGTTATTAGAGAATATATAATTTAATAAGGATATTGTTTATGACACACATACACACATATGTATATATATATATATATATATATATATAAATATATAATTTTAAATATAATTTTAAGGCGTTCTATATTTATTGGATAAAGTGCTCAATGTCAGAGACAGAGCATATGTAAGTATAAATATTAAAGGGAACATTGAAGTCAACACTCAGAGGCGACAGGCTGTTTTATGCTGGACACAATCATCGGCCTGACGATTGCGTCCAACATAAAACAGTCTGTCGCCTCTGAGTGTCGACGTCAATGTTCATATATATATATATATATATATATATATATATATATATATATATATATATATATATATAAATATATGTGTGTGTGTGTGTATTGAGTGCTAGTAACAAGCAGGAATGTTTTTGTCTTCTGATGATGTCCGAAACTAGCAAGGAACCTAACTGAAATAATAAGACCAATACATATTAATATACAATCCAGTGCGTATGAACATTTTAATTGTTCAATATATATACATATATTTAAAAAAAATTAAAAATTAAAAAAAAAAAATCGATTCTCCCGTCGGGTTCGACCTATGAGGGTCAAGCAGATCAGTTTCCAGGAAACCGACAGCCCGACAGCCCGACACCGGCACATGAGATTTGATTATAGTGGTGAAGGCTTCGTGCAGGACCATCCACACTTTTTGAAGGGACGAATACAGAGACCTGGTGCACCGAATGCCACAAGGTTCCCAAACGACCCTCCGCAGGTTTTGAATTCAGAGTTGTCCTTCTCCTAGACCAGTTGCCAGCCAAGACTATAGAACCCAGTCTGTCCTGCTATTTAACCCATAGCTGGAGGGAGAGGAAGAGGATTCACACCTTTCGCAAGGGTATTAGCACGTAAGTGAATGTAATGGGTTCAACCTGGATTCGAATATATATATATATATATATATATATATATATATATATATATATATATATATATATATGTATGTATGTATGTATGTAAACCCTATTATTAAGAAAGTACTCAATACAGAGTAGAGCGAAAAACATTTATTTAAAATTATAACATGTTATAGCATCACTACAAACATGAGCAGAAGAGTTGAAACAAAATGGCTATATTGTTATATTGTTTTAAATAAATATTATTTATATATATATATATATATATATATATATATATATATATATATATATATATATTCTGCTTATACGATGTTTTAATAGATACAGGTAACTTAAGTAAAAACTCTGATTTTTTTATTATTATTTAAACAGTATTAATTACATTTACCGGCCCAAATTTTTGGGAAACTTCGTAGAAAATATGCCTTCTCGAACAGGAATCACACCTGTGTCCTACACGGAACATTCATTTGATCTGACGTGCTATACCTCTTAGTTATAGAGAAGCGTCTTGTTAGCAATGTCCAAATTAATGTTTTTAAACAAGAAATCTCCGATGATTTTTCTTGGTCTATTCTATCTGCTAACGAAACGCATCTCATCGTAAACAAAGACAATATACAATGAAATGGTCTAAGTCTGGTGATCAAATGGCTTAAGTCTGACAATTAAATAATATATCTTCTGTTTCTAGTACATTCAGGCTGGTAAATTTAAAACTAAAATAAATAAATAAAATAAAATAAAACAGTAGCGTTGACTTAAAAATTCTATCTATTAAAATAACGTATATATTGAACTTCCAATAAGAATCTTTGCTGACGGATTTATCCTTTCTTTGTTAATACTCTTATATATATATATGTAGCTGTAATTGCTTGGAGATTTCTAACAAGACTGATATTACATAAAATGTTATTGCGCTTTACATTGAGTGGCTCTTGGGCCTTGTATTGGAAGAAAATTAAAAAAAAACAGTGTTGTAAGTTTCTTTTGGAAAATTTTGGAAAAAAAAATACTCAAACTTCGTTTTTTGTAAAAGACAGGATTGTAAAAGTTACAGAAGAGAAATTAATGTTTTTTTTTATTAAATTATATTTCACGAATTTCGAAGAATATTTTCTTTTCACTCGTTGATTCCTGTCTTTTGATTGAAGATGGAAAACGCAGAAGCAGAGAAAAAAAAGTTCTTTACTAAGTGCACAAGTGCAGCTGCCCAAAATAACCTTCCTTGTCCGTTATGAGGAGGAAAATTCTTCACAGACATCAGTTTGACATTTGGATGAAGAAGAAGAAAAAAACAAAAAAACAAAAAAGAAACTAACAAAGCAGTGAACACAAGATGTCATCTTCAAATCAAAGACGAGAAAAATAAATTAGTCTTAATTTTTTTTTTTAATTTTTTTTTTCATTCTAGTCCAATTGAGCAAAAGTTAAATAAAACTTAAATAATTATTTTTTAAATTAATATTTAACTTTTTCATATGTTTATAGCATTTTAGATTTCGAAAATTATTAAAAGTTAAAAACCTCCGAATCGGTGCAGGAACTTTACCAATTCTAGTACAAGAATTAACAAACATAACATTCTAGAATATCCACGAATCTCGTCCAATGTTCTAGCCCATTTTAGTCCAATCGTGCGAAGGATAAATAATTGAAAAAAAAAAAAAAATTATATCACATTTTAGATTTCTAAGATTATTAAAAGTTAAAACTAAGCTAAGCTGCTGGCTTGGTTTTGGACGGGGGATGCTTTTTAAAATAAGATAAAAATTCAACATTCGGAAACAGTCCGATGAGTCTGATGATGATTACGAAGTCAGGGAAGCTCTGATTGTTCGGATAATAAAAACACCCGAATTTGTACTCAACACGGAGACGCACATCAAGTGACTTGAGGAGGTATTGCTGCCCTGAATCAAGAGGGTGGCTGCTGGAAGACAGTATGTTTGGCAATAGTCATCTGTAGCATGCCACACTAGCAGAGCACGTTCATGGCTGTCAGACAATTTCTGCGACCACATCACCCCTTGGCTACATGACTCCCTAGACTCTAATCCCCTTCGATTACTATGTGTGGGGCGCAGTTGTGCGAGAGGCCAACAAAACTCCTTGTAACCTCAAATATGAACTGAAAGCAAGGATTAGGGCAGCATTTACTGAATTAAACAGGAAGTGATTCCGAAGTGGTCTGGAGTCTGTGGTTGAATGCAATGGCGATTTCATGGTATAAAATTATTTAGTATTTCAAGATATTTTTGCCTCATTCGGTGCAGAAAATTTCTCGTCCCAAATCATATCTGAAAATCTTATTGAACTAACAGTGTTATATTAACTAAACATCATCAAGAGGAAACTGCCGAGTGAAGGGGTAAATCAAAATTGATTTATCAATAGAAAATGTTATCGATGTATGTAGAGCTATATTGGTTTGATATGATGATAGATATTAAATCCTTCAAAGACTAATACGACTTAAAAGACAGAAGATGGGCGACTACATTTCAGACAAGAAAACTTAGGATCTCTGCTGAATGTATATCTATTTACTCTTGTCGTGATAGTAAGTTTGATGAGCTCAGGAAGTTCATATTGGAAGCTGATCTCAAAACTGACCTACATTCTGTTGTTAACTGGTGCAGGTAATGGCTTGTTAACTTTAACGCCTTCTAAAGCAAAACGGTTCTCTGTTAATCGCCTGATAGAACAGTGTGTGGCATGACTGATGCTAACCTTCAGGAGAGTGACTCATTGGTTCACTGCTTCCTGGTAGACAAATTTTATCTCTAGAATCCATCTTGCGTATTTACGAATTTGACGGTACTTTCTGCACGTTACTGTACAAGCTAAGATAACTTCCAACGTCGGCTGTATGCTTATATATACCCGGCTCGCTATGTGACCATGATCGAATTCAATAAAGAATGACAACAAAGACACTGGTTGGAAATAGCAAACTATACGATTTCTCGCTTAATCGGCTTCGAGAAGGAGGACTTATACCTTCTTACTAACTTCCAGCCGCGGGAAAAGGACCCTTACAATCACTGCCTGACCCTCTCAATGATTGCTGACTTACTCATTCCTAGTCTTTCCCTTAATGACTAAATCCGTCACTCACCACTCATTATATGGATACTGGGTGGAAGACCCACCACCCTTATCAGTACAATGGTGTTCCGGAAAAGGGGACCACACATTAAATTTTTGGGTGGACAGTTTTTCAAAGTACTCTACAAAACTTTATGTTTACTAATTAAAAGGTGGGCTGAAGACAGGGTTCCTGAAAAATCCTGGTCATTAAATTGGCTCAAATTTGGGTAAAATTCCTAAGAAAACTTGTTCATTAAATTGATATAAAAAGAAAAAAAAAGAATCTATCTATTTATCCTAAGGATATATATATATATATATATATATATATATATATATATATATATATATATATATATATATATATATGAAGGAAAACACGGAACATGGATTAGAGGTAAGAAAGATATATTAAAACAAAAAGGTTACAAAGATAGTGTAAGTGTAAGCGGAGCTTACGATGTGCCAGTGTTCAATATTGGTAGTCGTACGTGGCTGATACTACGGTATTAGAATACTCTCTCTCCTCCTCTTCTTCTTCTCTCTAGAGTGTTATGCCGCATACTTTATATAGTCCTGGAAGAGTCCATGTTGTAGGTATGTTACGGTTTCTCAATACCCCCCTTCCAAGAGTTTTCTTTTTTTTTTCTTTTTGAAAAGGAGAAAAAAAACATAAAACTGTTAATACTTTTTTTTCTCTTTGGATTTACGTCGAGCGGTTGAGTAAATTTCCTTTTCCTTCCTGAGGGTCGCACTTCAGGAGAGACTTGGAGCATGTCGAGATCGAAGTGATCGAAAATTACATCGATCGGATCTTCACAGCTATTTTGTAGTGATTCCTCCGATTCCTTCTAACGGAATATTCTGAGCTGGTTCCAATGGCGTTTGTGAGTGTTTTTCGATCCTTGGACAATATAGACCAGTTCGCCAATTCTTTGTTTTATGGTGCCTACTTCCCAGAATGTTATGTTGTTTTTGTAAGCCGTGAAAAAGACTTTATCGCCAGGACTGAAATATTTCTTATGAGGCGATACGGTTTTTTTTAAACTTTGCTTGCCGTGGAATAAGTTTGTCGAAGACAGACTTGATTTTCCTTGCGAACATTGTTTCTGCAGTCGAGCCTCCCATAGGCGTGTTCGGATTAGGGGTTATCCGATACACCTGCAGAAACTGTTGCAATGCTCTATCTGTCGGTGTGCCTAGTGCCTTTTTTAAAGCCCGTTTTAGAGTGTCCACGAACCTTTCGGTCTGGCCATTCGACCTAGGGTGGTACTGAAGCGTTGTAATGTGGTCCACCTGACTTGCAGAAGTCTCTAAATTCACTTGATGTGAATTGAATGCCGTTATCTGTAACTACACAATCTACCACGCCAAAACGTGGGAATAGCTCGTGTAGAAATCCGATCGTGCCGTTTGTGGTTGGTCTTTTGCATTGTAGGACCTCAGGCCATTTTGAGTGTCTATCCACAACAATGAGGTAGTACATGTTGTCTATAGGCCCTGCAAAACCGATATGTATTCTTTGCCATGGATGGTCTGTGTTTGGCCATGGTTTGCACGTCGTGATTGGAGCTTTTGCTGCAAGCGCGCATCCTTTGCATGATTCTATCATGTCTGCTATGTCCTTGTCCATGTTTGGCCAATAAACATAGCAGCGCATGAGGCTTTTCGTACGGTTCTTCTTATATATAATAATAATAATAATAATAATAATAATAATAATATAATCATAGACTCTCCCGTCGGTTTCGACGTATGAAGATCTAACTGCTTATTGATTGTAATCTTATAGATATAAGAAATTATACTCGTCCTTAGGTGCCTTAATTTGTGAATAAACAAACCAACACCAAATGGAAAAAAATTGTACAAATAAAGAAAGAACAGAGAACATGTACGTCAGCCGAAGACAATCGTCTAGCATCCAAGTTCAAAGTCCAAAGAAAAAAAAACGATACGAGTAAGAAAATTAACTAAATAAATAAAGTGATCGATACGCTAAGTAGAGCAAACCTAAGTTAGACCTAAAGAGCCAGACAACCTACCACGGTTTCACCTAAGCGGATCGTTAGGGACGACTGTCAGTGAGTTCGTGATCGGACAAGTTTAGGAAGTTATACTGGTCATTGGCTCAGAGACTACTGACGATCCGCTTAGGTGGAACCGTGGTAGGTTGTCTGGCTCTGTAGGTTTAACACATATATATATATATATATATATATATAGTTTATGCAAAACTAGGTAATCCGTTTGTGTAGACCCAAGGAGGATGATTGATTGCTCAATGTAAATTCAGAGCAAATATGTTTGAATAAAAACAGAACACTTTCCCTTTGAAGGGGTTGTGGTGAAATAACTTATTACATGGAACCTTAAAATGGTCTGTTTTTTATTCAAACATATATATATATATATATATATATATATATATATATATATATTTTAAGGCATTAAAACTAGAAATTTGTATGCATCCATTAAAAGTTTTTAAATAAAACACACACAGTCGACCGGTTTCGTCCCCTCTCGTCAGAACTGTTAAATATATTTAGATTATGAGGAAAAAAAAAGTCTGTCATGGGTGACATGAATGAATGGAAAAGGAAGGAAAGATAAATATTAACCAACCAAGCTGCTAGAAACGCAGAACAGCATCCAAGCAAACAATCCCTTTGTTTGCAAAAAAGGCTGCTTGGATCTGATGTAAAGCGAATCCAACACCTTGAGATGGAAAAATGAGTAACTGGCCAAGACGGAAAAAAGCAGTTCACACAGTTCCATCACAAGTTGGATTTTTTATAAAATGATCCGCAATCGAAGACCCATAAATGTTACGAATGGTATCGCCTTGTGAAATTTTTTTGTTAACGTATTATCGGACGTTATTTTAATTCATCCAACCGCTGTGTCAAACTACCATGTAGTCGCATCACAACAACATTTGAAATAGTAACATAACAAAGTTAAAATGGTGGGGGGGAAACATCTTTAACATCATGGACAAGTACAGACCTAGTTTGAAAACAACACGAACGTTCGCTGCAAAATAACACCACGTGAACTACATGAAATACGTTGAAGGATTCACTAATCCTGCCAACCACGGTAAACGAAGATAGACCGGACATTTACCAACTGAAGCCCATGATTTTGTTGAACCTAGCGGTCTCATCTCGAATAATTGAACAATGTTCAACGGATAACCATTGTTCACAAAGATCTCAGTTAAACAACTGATTTCATGTTTCAAGGTGTCATCCGAACAGATCATTAACGCCCTATGTGTCAGGGTCCTAAAAATTAATCTTTTTTGTTGTTTGGACAAAAGGAGTCCCAACGGGTATATAGTCCTGTAAAAAGAGACTTCCTGTACACAGAGGTAATAAACAAGGAAGGAGTTCTTTGAACAAGAACATCTAAAAGGGCAATGAACCATTGACCTCAAATATACAAATTTAAGGGCAGGAATGAACACCATTGAGTAGGGAAAAAACTTGATCCATTCGATTCATGGCTGAACACACAAAAAGAATCATCAACATACCATCCAAACCTTCCACCTCCAAACAAACAAAAGGCTTTCTTCATAAAACCCAAAAAAATATTTGCAAAACAGGACCCAAAGGGGAACCCATCGAAAATTCATCGATCTGACGATACATGATATTATCGAAACTGAAATCGACAAACATAGTGGCAAATTTCATGAGTTCAACGAACACTTCTTCAGGTATATTCGGAGGATAAATCACTGCGATATAACATATCGCTGCAAATATCAATAGTCTCCGATAAAGGAACACAAGTTTCTAAGATGTCAAAGGAACACATATCCATCAAATCCTCGAATTCCGAATGAATTTGGAAAAAAATGAATCTTTAATACAAAAGAACTGTAATGCTGCAACACTGAATTGCAACATTATAGCAACCACTTTGCGAATTCAACCAATCATCGATAATATGGGTCTCAACAAATTTCTCCTTATTCTTAGGTAAATATAGACGGGGACGAATAAAAACGGTCCCCAATTCCTCCGCCATTTTAGAGGAAAGAACACCACTTTTTACCCATTTGACAAGACGTTTCTGAAATCGAATTTCAGAAGTCAAAGAATCATCGTGTCAATGGAACCAAGACGTTGAAACTTGAAGGGTCATTCAATATAGTTAACATTTTGTTAATGTAGTCATGGCGGTCCATGAGGACAACACCAGATCCCTTATCCGGTTTAGTAATAACCAAAGAATGGTTATCCTTGATCTAATAACCTTAGATTCTCCATTTCGATTCAGAGAAAGAAAAGAACTATATAAGAATGAGCCAAATCATTCACGGCTCGAAAGTTGGATTTATTATCAGACACCGGTTGACTTTGAGAGTTGAGCAATGGGCAATATTTAAATTCAAAAAAATATTCTCCTACAACGAAGTTCGAAAGAATAACCAAATCATTAGCAATCAAACTGAGGAAATAAAAAATCATTAACCGATAAGGTTTCAATTACATTTTTGAGACAATGATTCAATAAAAAAAGAAACTTGTTTCAACATTCTGAAAAATCTACTAAATAATCTTATCACGACAACGTGCAGATATCAAACCACGTGAGAATTAAACAACACGTACCTAATAATACTAAACAAAAATTTTCTTTGGGCGATACCATTCGTAACCCATGGATCTTCGATTGATTTTATAAAAATCAACTTGTGCGATGGATTTCAGTGTGAACTGGTTTTTCCGTCTTGGCCAGTTCAAAAACGTTTTCCATCTCAAGGTGTTGGAATCCTTTACAAGGTCAAGCAGTTTCTCTTTAAAACAAAGAGATTGTTTGACTTGCTGTTCTGCGGTTCTAGCAGCTTGGTTGGTATAATTTTATCTTTCCTTCCTTCCCTGTCCATTCATTCATGTCACCCAGACAGACTTTTTTTTTTTTTTTTTTTTTTTTTTTTTTTCCTCATAATCTAAATTCCCCGTTAAAAGTTCAACGAGAGGGGACGAAACCGGTCGACTGGTGTGTTTTTATTTTTAAACTTATCATGGCCTGATATACAACATTTCTAGTTTTTAATGCCTTAATACGCTTTGTTGTTCTCCCGTTTCTAACCTATTTAAATATTTTAAGCCAAAGGTACGGAAAGATCAATTAGAAAATTGAATAAATTGTTACAGATTAGGTCTAAAATTGAAATATTGAAGGTTAAGAACTAATTTTTTACATTCTTGTCTTCAGCACCGGGTTTGCCGTCTTTTATTTCTTTCGGATTAGGAGGGCTAAGTTGGTGTCTGGTTGGAGTATAGAGAGAGCCTTTATTAAGGATTTTCTCTTACAATTTTCTAACCAGGATTTGGGCCTACAGGAAGATATCATCTGTTATGGCGTGAGGCAGGTAATTATTTATCCTATTTTGATAGAATCCGCTTTCAGCCTTTTACGTTGGTTTGATATCTGCACGTTGTCGTTCTAAGATGGCTAGCAGTTTTCAGAATAAGTTGAAACAACCTATCTCCAAGAGATTTGGCTGTATGGTTGAACCAAATGCTACAAAAAATGGAGTAAATTTGTCTTCTTATTCTCCCTCAGAGATTGAGCTTGCTATCTTGGCCGACGGCCTAGATTTTACAAATTCTTTCACTTCTATTAGTAGGGAGAATATTTTTCTGAATTTGAAGTATTGTATGCTCAACTCTCGAAACTTCAACCGGTGTCTGATAATAAATCCAGCGACTTTCGAGCTAAATTGAATGATTTGGCTCATTCTTATGCTGAGTTCTCCCATTTCTTTCTCTGAATCGAAATGGAGAAGTGAACACCATAAGGTTATTAGATCCCTTAAAAATAACCATTCTTTGGTTATTACTAAACCGGATAAGGGATCTGGTGTTGTCCTCATGGACCGCCATGACTACATTAACAAAATGTTAACTATATTGAATGACCCTTCCAAGTTTCAACGTCTTGGTTCCATTGACAATCCATGATTCTACAAATCTTGTGAAATTCGATTTCAGAAACGTCTTATCAAATGGGTAAAAAATGGTGTTCTTTCCTCTAAAATGGCGGAGGAATTGAGACCGTCTGGTTCTATTCGTCCCCGTCTATATGGATTACCTAAGATTCATAAGGAGGGTGTCCCGTTGAGACCCATATTATCGATGATTGGGTCTTAAAAACGTCACAGCATAAAGTCGCAAAGTGGTATGCAAAAATGTTGCAACCAGTGTTGCAGCATTACAGTTCCTTTTGTATTAAAGATTCATTTTCTTTTTATAAATTCATTCGCTCTTGTGATGCCACTGATGGATTTATGTGTTCCTTTGACATCTGTAGCCTCTTCACTTGTGTTTCTTTATCGGAGACTATTGATATTTGCAGCGATATATTAAATCACAGTGATTTGACTCCTCCGAATATATATATAGAAGTGTTCGTTGAACTCATGAAATTTATATATATGTTTGTCGATTTCAGTTTCGACAATATCATGTATCGTCAGATCGATGGTGTTTACGATGGGTTCCCCTTTGGGTCCTGTTTTGGCAAATATTTTTGTGGGTTTTTATGAAGAAAGCCTTTTGTTAAGTTCTGCCCGACCCAAGGTTTACTTTCGGTATGTTGATGACACTTTTTGTGTTTATGAATCGGAAGTGGATCAATTTTTTTTCCTACTCAATGGTGTTCATCCTGCCCTTAAATTTACAGTAGATAAGGAGGTCAATGGTTCATTGCCCTTTTTAGATGTTCTTGTTCAAAGAACTCCTTCCTTGTTTATTACCTCTGTGTACAGGAAGTCTACTTTTACAGGACTATATACCCCGTTGGGACTCCTTTGTCCTAAACAACAAAAGATTAATTTGATTAGGACCCTGACACATAGGGCGTTAATGATCTGTTCGGATGACACCTTGAAACATGAAATCAGTTGTTTAACTGAGATCTTTGTGAACAATGGTTATCCGTTGAACATTGTTCAATCGGTTATTCGAGATGAGACCGCTAGGTTCAACAAAATCAAACCTGCTTCAGTTGGTAAATGTCCGGTCTATCTTCGTTTACCGTGGTTGGGTAGGATTAGTGAATCCTTCGCCAAGCGTATTTCATGTAGTTCACGTGAGTGTTATTTTGCAGCGAACGTTCGTGTTGTTTTTTCAAACTAGGTCTGTACTTCCATCTATGTGTAAAGATGTTCTACCCCCACCATATTAACTCTGTTATTTACTATTTCAAATGTAGTTGTGGATGCGACTACATAGGTAGAACGACAAAGCGGTTGGACGTGAGAATTAAACAACACGTACCTGCGATAATACTAAACAAAAAATTTTCTTTGGGCGATACCATTCGTAACACTTATGGGTCTTCGATTGCGGATCATTTTATAAAAAATCCAACTTGTGCGATGGATTTCAGTGTGAACTGGTTTTCCGTCTTGGCCAGTTCGCACTCCCCATCTCAAATGTTGGAATCGCTTTACATCAGGTCCAAGAGCCTTCTCTTTGCAAACAAAGAAATTGCTGTTCTATATTCTAATTGGTTGGTATAATTTTATATTTCCTTCCTTCCCTGTCCATTCATTCATGTCACCCATGACAGACTTTTTTTCTTTTTTTATTTAATCTAAATTCCCCGTTAACAGTCTGAAAGGGGACGAAACCGGTCGACTGTGTGTGTTTATTTTAAACTTATCATGGCCTGCAATACAACATTTCTAGTTTTAATGCAATACGCTTTTTGTACCGTTTCTAACCTATTTAAATATATATATATATATATATAGTTGTATATTTAGGCAGAAATCAGTGATTATGCATCCATTAAAAACCCATTTAAACACACAACACCAACACGTACATATAAGACCATTAGAAGTATACTAGTAGAAAACATAAATATATTAACATATCCACACGTAAAAAAAATTGATTAAAGATAATGGAAGCTTTAATAATAAAAAGAAAAAGCCAACTCTTAGCAATTATTAACTTCGAATACGGCCAGATGCCATAATTGACCATATTCGAGGTTGGGTTAAAACATCCCTACTACAAAAATTCATATAGACATAATGCATAAACTTTTCATGTCTGAAAAATCAAATCATCCTTGATAATGGCTAAATTATAGCCGAAAGCGTTCGGAAATATAAAACATTTAGACAGTTCTTTTTTGTTTTGGCTAGAAAAAAAGTAGTGTTGTTCGAACACAAGAAAAATTAAATAAAATGCTTAACCATGTTTTTTGCCCCTTACCAACAAAACGGAAAAATTTAAATATAAATTTAAAATATGAGCCGGCAGCCAGCAAGAAACATAAACCATGTTCCAATTTTTGCAAATCGCAAACAAACAAACAAACAAAACAAAAAAAAAAACAATTTCGTGGAACGACGACTACTAACATCTAAGAACAAGATACGACATCTTGAAATCAAAATTCAAAAATACAAAGAGACTATCTAAAATACAATGAGAACATAAGAACCCACTTAACTGCTGAATGCCATCTTAACCACCTCAAGAATTCAACCAACGACACAACATTATTAAAAAAAACAAAAAGCACTTCCTGCATCAACTGCTATAGTTTGGAAAAGTGTCGCTAATTCTTGAAACTTTAGATCGACAGAGAGCAAAAAACGTCATCTTGAAATAATTTTCTGATCACGTAATGCGTAAAAGAAAAATATATACATGACAATTCGCACGGCGTATTGTTCGAAGGCGTTACTATTGTTGTGTCTGTGATTTATAAAGTCCCTCCTACAACGAGAATAACAAAATTATCAAACGGAAAGTTTTTTCATGAGACAATGATCAATATAACTCCCTAAACTTGTCCGATCACGAACTCGCTGACAACCAAATAGAATTCTTGAACATCGGCCCAAATTTCCACCTCCAACATAGACACGACCACATTAAAAACAAAACCGAAAGCGAAATTCTTTACCAATCAATCCAACAGCTGAAAATGGAAAAAATAATTAAGGTGCAACCAAAGAGGAGAGTTCTCCAGAGAGAAAACACAATAATATCCTGACAAACTTAAGTCAGCTGCAAAGGACTTACGCAACAATTCGAATATTATCATCAGATGTTGAAACCAACCTAAACAAAATCGGTGTAATTGTTAGCAAGGTCTCAAATATCAATTACGACTGAGTAGTGATTCGATCCTCACTGGGTGCCCCCTTATTTTTCGGTCTTATGCCACGTCTAAGCTACGATTGGAAAATCACTTCATTGGGCACCTCGAGTCGGTGTAATTTAGCAAACATGTCTCGCTAGAACGATTACTAATGAGTAGAGAGTTCGATCCTTGAGTTATATTTCGGCTAACCTTGGACTATCACCAATCACCTCTTGTCCGTAATTGTTTAACAAGTTGTCTTCAAACGACTATTGAATTCTCACCCCCATAATTGGCCTATTAAAAAATATGAGCAACGCTTGAAAATCAATTGGGCACTTGAACGGTGTAATGATTAAACTTATTTCATAGAACAAATACTAATGAGTAGTGAGTTCGATCCTCACTGGATGCCCAATATATTTTCGGCCTTGACATATCATATATATATAATCATATACAAGGCGGTTAATCGTTAACATACAAGCATAGGACAATACGACAGAATAGTGATTTCGATCCTCGTACTGGGTGCCCCATACATTCGGCCTTGTGTTGATCTCTATGTTACGCTTGGAAAATCCCTTTGGGCACCTCGGGGCGTAGTAATGGTTAGCAAAAAAAGGAAAACGACAGAATAAAAGATTCGTTCCTCACTGGGTGCCCCATACGAGGGCCTTTATAAAGATCTTAATTTAAGAAATCAAATCATCATCAGACGCGCTGAAAAAAATCATTAACCGATAAGGTTTCAATCTATCCCACATGACACAACAAAATTCACTAAACATATTTTATAGAATCAAAAAAAAAGTACGTAAATAAGCTGATCACAGATAACAACGCTGAGATCGTTATCTTAGAAATCGAGAAAACTGTCGGGGATTACCAACCAAGAAATCTGTACGGTAATGTAAAACCCCATAAACCCAGGTTTTTTTTTCTTCAAACTATCTTATCCCAAATACCTACACCAGTATATCAGTCATTGTATCAACAAATGCATTCCTCCATATCTTAAAATTAAGGAACCTTTCGCTCGATGTTGAAAAACGTTTTACCAACGTCCCAAGTGAAAAACATTCAGCATAACAAGTGACTTCAATGTCTCCTCCAATAAATCAACCAGATTATCTTCAGAAATCCTGGCCTATAATAAAGTCTGTCCTCATTTTTTGATCATAATGGCAGATGGAAATAAGGTAGGTTGATTTTATTTTTTTTTGTTTGGCTAAAAATTGATCATTAAAATCAACTTTTCGAAAAAAGCTCAACGCTAAAATTCGCATATGAACTCATAGTTAATAGCAAAATCCCATACCATGATGTTGATATAAAAACTAAATATGAATATTTATAAAACAAAAACAAAAAAAATTACGATTATTTCAATATTAATACCAACGTCCGGAAAGATATGAAGCAATGATTAAAATAAGCTTTTTAAATAGAACACGCCAAAATTCTTCTTCTCAAAGAATAGCGAACTAAAAGGCATAATACAAACATTATTCATGAATATTTTTCCTAAATACTATATCTTCCGGCTTACAAGACGCACTTTTTTTTCCTAAAAAGTACTTTGAAACCACGTGTGCGTCTTCCAGATGAACAGTCTGACGAGGTTCAAGTAAGCTTCCAGCGATAGATGTAATTTGCTTACCCATTTGTCTTTGCATTATATTGTTATCAATCTATCTAATTCAGCCTTTTATATGTTTAACCTCAGTATATACCTATATATATTTCAAACATATGAACCTTCCTGGAGCCGGTTTCTTGCATCCCAATCTTAAACATTCTCTGTTTACTAGCAGCGGTTTACTGCTTTGACTAGTATGCCATTGCCATACAAACAAAATCCGACGAGTGGTTATGTAAACAAAATATATATATATATATTGTTGCAAAAATGACACACTTTCCAATATTAGGGGGCAAGTCTTGTTTGCCGAAAAATCTTGCAGTATATCATTGATATAAGAAATATTTTTTTATATATATATATATATAATATATAAATATATATATTTATATATAATATAAGCAAGAAAGAATTCCGTATACGGCAAATCATTATGCATATATTAAACTGTTATTATCCCAAAAATCATTTTTATAATATTTATAGAAAATGTCTGACAACAAATCTTGTGGTCATTAAACAAAGTAACCTCGGTCTAAACTAGACTGATGACCTAGATGGAATCAATTTCATTGCCCAGTCCACAAGAATGTTTTCTTGTCATTAATCGCCAGACAAACGAACGCTCCCCTAAAATGGAATAGACGCCTTCACGTTTCAAAAAATGAATGTGCCATAAAACATCAAACGATGATTTAAATTTATAAGAACATTTACGAAAATTAAAGAGATCAAAATTTCTATATCCCATTATCAGAAACTCTCTCGCGACGATTCTCTTTAGTCGCCTCTGATTGTTTTTCAAATTCACTTTTATATATACATGCTCTATCTGTTATTGAGTTCTGTATCCCATAAATATAAACACCTTAAAATTTTTCTCCCTATATATATATATATATATATATATATATATATATATATATATATATATATATATATTCAAACATATATTAGATCCCTTATTTTTGTCCTGTTTCATGAGCTGTCCTAAGCTATTTACTGGCTATTAGTTTCTATTTAGAATATGATGTGAATCATTTGTTGTCTGTTATATTTAACTCTATCCACTTTACTAATCCTGCATCCTTACACTTTATATATATATATATATATATATATATATATATATATATATATATATAGCATAATGAGAAGCCATTATTTCCTAATATGTATATATAGAAATTGCGAATTAAAAAAATAATGTTTTTATTTATATATATTTATAAATATTTTATATATATATATATATATATATATATATATATATATATATATATATATTAAAAGTAAAAATAAATATAGTAAATATAGTAAAAGGGTTTTCTCTCAGCTGATTGATGTTACCTTCGGCATCCTTACTCCAGAGTTTCGTAGACGGACGCATCCGTCCACTCGTCAGGGGATATCAAAAATTGACTGCTTATACTTCTTGATTTTTCTTTTTTATAGCGTATGTAAGCGTGTGTGCGTTCGTACGCGTGCGCCCATGAGCCTGTCTGTGTGGATAGATCAATGAAAAACAATTCTAATTGCTCCAAAAGAAACCAGTCATTTTCAGAGAATTTATTGAAAGATCAATATCCTTGAATAGCTGACCTTTCAGTACGCAGTTCTGTGTTGTGACAATTGATCGATGCTAATGATTCAACTATCTCTGCATATACGGCCATTATATTTTATTGGTATTTCGCAGGAGTTTATTTAAATAATAGGCGATCCCCTATGAAATGACGTACAGAGTGCAAAAAGTATTTCTACATTTTAAAAACAAAATGATCAAGGCAACTTATATATATATATATATATATATATATATATATATATATATATATATATATATATATTTTTATTTAATCTTGATGAAATAATATAGACAAGTGTTGTCTATTTTATTTAAATTTTAAGGATTTTTAAAATAATCACGAACTTTTAGGAATACGTTATGAAAGCGTCGTCCATGTGAACGGCGTGACAATTAAACGGAAAAATGATCTTTTAAAATTTTCAGTTATCTGTTTTACTCTTGGATAAGACTTGTGTTTTATGTCCATCGTTTTTTGTCATATTGAACTGAATTTGTATTTTAATGAATTTTGTCTTGAAAATGGTTTATTAAAACCGAAACGTCTGATATCGACAATTCTTTTCATTTTAACTACATTTATGGATTTTTGTTTGTTTTCAATATTTATATATATATATATATATATATATATAGTTTATGAAAAACTAGGTAATCCGTATGGCTAAACCCAAGGAGGATATAATCCAGAGAGCTCAATGTAAATCCAGAGCAAATAATTTAAATAAAAACAGACCACTTTAAGTTTCCATGTAATAAATTATTTCAACACAGCCCTTTTAAAAGGACTGCGAATCATCAGACTTTTCTTCCAAAAAAAAAAAAAATGAAAAGAAAATTTACACATTTTTGACGGGCCGTATTAAACATATGGGGAGAGAGAGAAGACATGGGTGAGTTAGCAGATATTGACACATTTAAACGATTAACTTAACGGAAGTTATATATTGATATCGAAGGGGTAGAGAAGAAAAAAGACGATAGAGAGAAAAAGAGGGAAGGAAGTTAAGAGAGAAGAAGATGTCACTAATTTTCTTTGTAAAATAAGTCTAGAAACAGAAATATATAACTTCCGTTTAAATGTGTCAATATCTGCAAACTCACTCATGTCTTCTCTCATGGAACCTTAAAGTGGTCTGTTCTTATTTAATATATATATATATATATTGAACAATAAGAAAATAAAAAAAATAAAATCTTTAGACACACTGGGTTGTAGATTAATATTCTTTCGTTTTTATTATTATTATTCCATTTAGATTCCTCGACTAGTTTCGACCGAAATGGCCATCATCAGGAGGAGAAATTAAATTTTCTGCTTGCTGGTAGCAGGAACTACAGAAATGAATGTCTTTGATGGAGAAAATGAACTTTTTTGTCTGTAGTTTTCATTTGTTTTTTTTTTTTATTTTTTTTTTCACATGAATCTTTTAACATTCCTTGTGTTGGTCAAACAGTCTCTTTTAAGTTGTTATTTGAGAAAAGAGCTGGATAGATACATGTTACTCTGAATTCTCTGGTCAGTTTGACAGTTTTATTGGACCTGGTGAGGGGATGTGTCTCTGTTTATTGTTTGTGTGTTTGTTATTTGGTTCTTAGGGAGTGAGTGAGTATGATATGTGTAAGCGTGTGTATTGCTGTGGGTGTGTGTTATCATTTGGCTCATTAGGGAATGAGTGAGTATGATGTGTGTAAGTGTGTATATACGTGTGGGTGAGTGCATAAGTGTGAGGCCTCCACACCTCCGTAAGCATGTCTGTCTTGTGTGGGTGAGAAATGTGGGTAGGTTTTGATTTGTTGACTTATATATTAGTACTATCTATATATTGTTAAATGTATGATTTAGCCCGGCTGGGTATTTTGTTTTTAGACGTTGTATCCACTTATTTTCATGGGACTCTAAAATCTTTCTAATGTTATCTGCTCTGAACTTTTCTATTCTCTCAATATATATATATATATATATATATATTTAAATATACACACATATACACACACACACACACACACACACACACACATATATATATATATATATATATATATATATATATATATATATATATATATATATGGTCCCTTCTTGCATCTCATTTGACTCATTGTCCAAAGGGCAATCTTTCACGTCAACATGCAAAATTTTAGAAACTAACAAAAGTATTTTGACTTATCTTTCTTTTTTTATATCTTATCTTTGTCTTACGTCATTCTTTTTAGATTCGGATTTCTTTCTTATATATTCTATCTCTCTTAAATATTTTCTTCTTGCTTTGTTATATCCTCTTTCATTCATTCATTCATTCATTTTTATTTTCTTTGCTTTCATATCTTATACATTTAATTTTCTTTATATTTCTTCTTTCCTTTCCGGCATGCATTGCTTTCATTCATATATAATTTCTCTTCTTTAATTCTTTTTCTCTTCTTCATTTTTTTTTTAATTTTATTTTTTGTCTAATATTTCTCCCGATTTCTTGCTATTTAAATTTTATTTCTTTCTTTCAGATATCTTTCTTTCTTATTTTTTTCGATTTCTTTATCAGCGTCTTTTGTTTCGTTTCATTCTTCTTGTCATTATTTTTTCTTTCTTTTTCCGGTATCAATGTCTTTTACAATTTCTTTCTTTGACTTGATTCACTTTCTTTTGTATTTGTTTCATCATTCATTTTTATTTTTGTTTCAATTTTTTCATTCTTTCTTTATTTTCTTTTATTGACTCGCTTTCTTTTGTATTTTTCTCATTTATTTATTTCTATTTTGTTTTTCAATTTATTGTTTGTTTCTCTTTTTTTCTTTCATTTTTTGACTACATCTTTCTTTTTGGATTTATACCATTTATTCCTTTCTACTTTTGTCACTATTTTTCTTTCTTTCTTTTTTCTTTCTTTGTTTCTTTGTTTCTTTCTTTCTTAAGATTTACTTTCTTTTTTTATTTGTCTCGTTTATTCCTTTCTATTTTTGTCACTATTTTTCTTACTTTCTTTTTTCTTTCTTTTGTCTTTCTTTCTTTTTTTCTTTCTTTCTTTGTTTAGATATACTTTCTTTTTTTATTTTTCTCATTTATTCCTTTCAATTTTGTCACTATTTTTTCTTTATTTCTTTTTTCTTTCTTTCTGTCTTTCTTTCTTTTTTCTTTCTTTCTTTCTTTCTTTCATTCTTTATTTATTTCATTCTTTCTTTATTTATTTCTTTATTTATTTATTTCATTCTTTCTTTCTTTAGACTTACTTTCTTTTTGTATTTTATATTTCTTTCTATTTTTCATTTTTTCTTTCTTTTTCTTTCTTTGTTTGTTACTTTCTCTCTTTTAACCCAATTTCTTTTGCATTCGACTCATTTATTAATTTCTATTTTTTTTTCAGTTTTTCTTTTTTCTTTATCTTTTTTCTATGTTTCTTTCTTTTTTTCTTTGTTTTGACGAACTTTCTTTTTTATTTGTCTTATTTATTCGTTTCTATTTTTGTTGCAATTTTTTCTTTCTTTTTTCTGTCTTTTTTCTTCTTTCTTTCTTCCTTTTTTTGACTCATTTTCTTTTTTATATATCTCGTTTATTCCTTTTCATTTTTATTTCAATTTCCCTTTCTTTCTTTTTGTTTGTTTTACTTTTTTTGTTTTGACGCATTTTATTTTTTATTTGTCATTTATACATTTTTATTGTAGTTTCAATTTTTCTTTCTTTCTGTCTTTTGACTGATTTTTTTGTATCTCTCTCATTTATTATTCTTTATTTTTGTTCCTTTCTTTTTTGTTTGTTTGCTTGTTTCTTTCTTTCTTTCTTTCTTTTTCCTTTTTCATTTTTCCGTTTTTATTGTTGTTTCAATTTTTTTCTTTCTTTTTTTCTTTTGACTCACTTTCTTTTTTGTATCTGTCTCATTTATTCTTTTTCATTTTTGTTACAATTTTTGTCCCTTTCTTTTTTGTTTGTTTGTTTGCTTCTTTCTTTCTTTTTTCTTTCTTTCTTTCTTTCTTTCTTTCTTTCTTTCTTTCATTTATTGCTTTTTTCTACATTTCTATTTTTATTTAAATCTTTTTTGTATTTATTTCTATATTTCTTAACTTCTTTCTTTTTAAAAAAATATTCATGGCGTCCGACGAAATCTTCCGACTTTCTGCTGCACTAAAAAGAGATATTCTACTTCAAATTTTACACCATTAAACCATCACCTGACGATAAGAGGAGAATTTGTCGGCCTAATCTCACTGATAAAAGACAAGGATACCAATCTAAACCGTTAATACAATCATAACAAACTTCAGATGATACTATGTTGGTCGGGCATCGTTTCGAATAGAGAAGACAGGAAACGTTAAAGATAAGGAGACGAGTTCAATTGATTGGTAACTAGAGTCAATTATTTATCTTAGTATATAAAAACTGTCTTTGTTTTTCTCTTTTGTTTTTTCATTTCAATTTCTCCCCTGAGTTTTATTTTTCTTTCTTTTTCTTTTAGTTTCCTTTCTTTTTAATACGTTTTCTTTCCTTATTTGTGATTAGTTGGTTTCATTTCATTTTTTTCTTTTTGGACTTCTTTCATTATTTCTTCATTTTACATTGTCTTTCTTTCTTTTCTTTCTTTCTTTCTTTCTTTCTTTCTTTTTGTGTTTTTACCATTTATCCCTTTGTATGTTTATATCAATTTTTTTCTTTCTTTCTTTGTTTTATTTTTGTCATAACTTCTTTAGTTTTTTTTCTTATCACTTAGTTTTATTTTTTCTTTCTTAATCTTCGATTTTTTATTATTTGCTTATCTTTTTATATTTTCAGTTTTCATTTTCTTTTCCGTTTATATTTTTTCTTTTCTGTCTTTCTCTCTTTCTTCCTTTCCTTTTTTCTTTCTTTCCTTTTTTCTTTCTTCAGATTCATCACATTCTTTAATTATTTATTTCGTATTGCTTTCTTTTTTCTTACCGTCTTTTTCTTCGGATTCCTCTCTTTTTCTATTTCTTTCTTTCTTTTCTTTTCTTTATTTCTTTCTTTTTGTGTTTTTACCATTTATCCCTTTGCATGTTTATATCAATTTATTCATTTTTCTTTCTTTCTTTCTTTCTTTGTTTCTTTCTTTGTTTCTTTGTTTCTTTCTTTCTTTAAATTTACTTTCTTTTTTTATTTGTCTCATTTATTCCTTTCTCTTTTTGTCACTATTTTTTTTCTTTTTTCTTTACTTCCCTCCTTTCTTTCCTTCTTTCTTTCTTTCGATTCATCACATTCTTTAATTATTTATTTCTTATTGCTTTCTTTTTTCTTACCGTCTTTTTCTTCGAATTCCTCTCTTTCTTCTCTTTCTTTCTTTTTTTTTCTTTCTTTCTTTTTTTTTCTTTCTTTTCTTTTTCTTCTATTTCTTTCTTTTTTTTTCATCTTTTTTCCTTTGTGTTCTTTTTTGTCATCTTTTTTTTCCCTTAAGTCTTTCATCCTCTTTTTTTCGTCTTCGCTTTTTTTCTTTCCTTTTTATTTCGACTGTTACTTTTCTTCTTTATTTTTTGTCATTCTTTTCATTCAAATCCTTTTTTTATCTTCTTTGTCACTTTTGACCGTCCTTTTATGTTGTTTCACTTCCGTCATTTTATAATATCTCCCTTTTTTTTTTCTATTTGTTTCTTTTCTTTTTCTATTTCATTTTTACATTCCCTACTTTAATTCTTTCTTTTTTTCTTCCTTTCTTTCCTTCCATTTGTTTTTGTCTTCACCTCCTTAGTGTTTTCGTCTTCTTTTTTCCTTTAGTTTTGTTTTTCTTTTTTTATCTTCGATTTTTAAAATTTTTTTTCTCCTTTTATGTTTTTCAGTTTTCACTTTCTTTTCCGTTTTTATTTCTTTCGTTTTTCATTCATTTTTCTTTCTTTCTTTCCATTCTTCATTTTCTTTCATTCTTACATCCTTATTGATTTTTTTCTTCTTACCTTCTTTGCCATCGGTTCCTCTCTTTCTTTCTTTCTTTCTTTCTTTCTTTCTTTCTTTCTTTCTTTCTTTCTTTCTTTCGTTCTTTCTTTCTTTTCATTTTTTCTTTTCTCTTTTCTTTAGTAACATTTCTTTTTTCTGCCATTTTGTTTTCTTTCTAATTGTTTTAATTGTATCTTTCTTATTTTTCTTTCATTCTTTTTTGTTTATTTGTTTGTTAATTTATTTTTCTTCCATTACTTTTAAATTTTGTTTTATATTTCCTAGTATTTCCTTTTTTCGTCTTCTTTCTATTTTCATTTCTTATGTTTTATTTCTTCTAATTTGGTCTTGTCATTTCTTTCTTGTAATCTTATTTTGCTTCTTCCGACTGATTTTCTTTCATCTTGTAGCCTTGCATTGTCTCGCTTCTTGCGTACCACTCTCTCACGGTGGAGTAATGGATAGCGGCTTGGATTGGGGAATCGCAGAGCCGAGTTCGAATTCCAGTCGAATCCATTACATTCACTTACGTATTAATATATAAAGGTATGAATTTTCTTCCCTCTTGGGTAAAATAGCAGGACAGACTGGGTTCTATAGCCTTGATTCCAACTGGTCCAGGAGAAGGACAACTTTTCCCTGCGGAGGGGTCGTTTGGGAACCTTGCATTCGGTGCAACAGGTCTCTGTATTCGTCCCTTCAAAAAGTTATGGTCCTGCACCACTATAATCCTTCCCGGTGAAAAATTAAATTTCCTGTTCCTTATCTGCATCCAAACCCTCATACGTCGAATCTCGACCATTAATATATATATTTATTTTTCTTCCTCCTTCCGATACTTAATCTTGATCCATTCCCTATTCCATTTTTTTCCTCATCATTCTGCTTCAAAAATTAACGTTCCTTCCCATGAAAAAATTAACGTTCCTTCCCATGAAAAATTAACATTTCTTCCCAGGAAAAATTAACGTTCCTTCCCATGAAAAATTAACGTTCCTTACCATGAAAAATTAATATTCCTTCCCATGAAAAATTAACATTCCTTCCCATGAAAAATTAATATTCCTTCCCATGAAAAATTAACATTCCTTACCATGAAAAGTTAACATACCTTCCCATGAAAAATTAACATTCCTTCCCATGAAAAATTAACGTTCCTTCCTGTGTAAAGTTAACATTCCTTCCCATGAAAAGTTAACATTCTTTCTCATGAAAAATTAACATTCCTTCCCATGAAAAATTAACGTTCGTTTCCATGAAAAATTAACATTCCTTCCCAGAAAAAATTAACATTCCTTATTATGAATAATTAACATTCCTTCCCATGAAAAATTAACATTCCTTCCCATGAAAAGTTAACGTTCCTTCCCATGAAAAGTTAACATTCCTTCCCATGAAAATACACATGAAAGACGTTTCTCGGTTCGCTATCATTCGAATGCCAGCCAGCTATAAATTACGAGAACGCAAAATCGAAAGATCAGATCAGATAACCACGATTCTTAGCCAGGCAAATCTATTCTGCGAGTTCTTGTGAGAAAGATAAAATGACCAGGGCTTTTGGGAAGTGGAAAACCAAAATCACCAAATATCACCAACGTTTTTCTAACGCCACAGTACTTACCATTTGCTTTCGTGGGGGCCGCTGTTCAGTTAAAGAACCTAGAAGCTAATGACAACTATTTGGAAGTTCTGGGAAAAATCCAATGAAGGATCTGCAATATAATCGATCCTGACTTGGCATCTCGACTTCAGTCGTTTTCTCACCGATGTGACGTTTATTTTACAAATATTTTCATGGCAACTCCCCAGACAGGCTGTCTTTCCTATTGCCCCAACTATGAGAATTTAAATGTGATACTAAATTGGCATTTACGTCCCACTCTCTTATCGTTAAATGCAAGTGCCACTTCAACTCCAACAGTTTATTTTTTCTCACTTCCAGCCTGTGGAACTCCCTTCCGTTTACTTGTTTCCCTGATAACTACAATCTTCCAAAATATAAATGCAACGTCAGTCGCCATCTTCTATCAACTTGAATCCCGTTCATCTTTTATCATTTTCCCAATCTCTCCCATATCCAGTTACTCCCTGTAACCCCATGTGTAAGAATGGCAATCCCACTTTTCTTGGGATGAAATCATTTTTACAATGTATACTAGAACTACGGTATTACTTACTGTCAAATTAACAAATATGAAAGAAATACGACTGAAATATTAATGTTTAAATTGTTTCATTTTATAACAATTCAAGATGATATTACGAGTGTAAATTCTGCAATTGAAATGTAAATGAAATAATAGTCAAAGATCAATAATCGTTGCCACTAATTTATAAATTCAGCCCGAGCAAAGTGATAATGGCACTAGGACGCAAAGGCCTACCGGTTGTAAAAGGCAATGAAAAACTTCAGAAGGAGACGAAAACCCATATAAAAAATAGATATACCTCTACTTCTATCTAAAAGACCGGAGAGTAGTATAGACTGGACGATAGGCAAATAGATAATAAACAACAAAAGAAATACTAGTCAAAAATGAATAATGGCTGACAATGCTTCATCCAAAAAAAATTCCAGATAATATTACTACAAGTGTAAATAAGGCAATTAAAATGAAGATGAAAGAAATGCTAGTAAAAATGAATAATGGCTGACAATGCTTCATCAAATAGAAATTCCAGATAATATTACTACAAGTGGAAATAAAACAAGTGAAATGAAGATGAAAGAAATCCTAGTCAAAAATGAATAATGGCTGAAAATGCTTCATCTAATAAAAATTCAAGATAATATTACTACAAGTGGAAATAAAGCAAGTGAAATTAAGATGAAATAAATACTAGTCAAAAATGAATAATGGCTGACAATGCTTCATCTAATAGAAATTCCAGATAATAATACTACAAGTGGAAATAAAGCAAGTAAAATAAAGATGAAAGAAATACTAGTCAAAAATTAATAATGGTTGACAATGCTTCATCGAATAAAAGTTCCAGATAATATTACTACACGTGTAAATAAAGCAAGTAAAATAAAGATGAAAGAAATCCTAGTCAAAAATGAACAATCGAACAAATAAAAGAAAATGCACCCAAATT
The DNA here is from genome assembly GCA_903632075.3 of Acanthosepion pharaonis. Classification (NCBI taxonomy): domain Eukaryota; kingdom Metazoa; phylum Mollusca; class Cephalopoda; order Sepiida; family Sepiidae; genus Acanthosepion; species Acanthosepion pharaonis. Next base: position 1,437,552 of record CAHIKZ030000521.1, on the reverse strand, counting down.
TTTCAGCGGATATATATACAAGATTGATTGGGGAAATTGTCGACATTTTATATTTTTAATTTTGCGCATGCGTGTTATTTGTTTTTAATTTTGTCGACTGTACTTAGTAGTAGGGTATTAAATTGCAGCGTAAATTTCAGCAGCATACAATAATTCCTCAAGCACCTATAATCTAAAGACTTGGATTAAGGTAGATATTTTATTTTTTATAATGCTAATTAAAATTCCGTTGGCAGTGAGATTTGTATATTAAGCGACAATGAAGTTAGTTTCATTTCGTCTCGTATAAAACGACGGTCGTGGAGAAGCACTAATGTCTGCAGTAACAATTCGGCTTGTCCCTCCCCGTAGAAAATTATTTTCTTTATGGCGAAAATGAATCGGGAGCCATAGAATCTTTTTCTCCTTTTATACAATATTATAGGACATTGTTACTTTTTTCCGTTTTACATTCGGAAATATGTACAATAAACGGAGACCAAAGTGATTTATGCTTTATTTACACCTGCTTTGGAAGATAAACATGTGGAAACTCAGCAAGACGCACGTCTACATACAAAGAGAGAGAGAGAGAGAGAGAGAGAGAGAAAGAGAAAGAGAGAGAGAGAGAGGAAAAGAAAGATTGAGTTACAGAGAAAAACAGAGACACAAGTTTGCCTATTTGGATTCTTGTATTAAATAATACTATCATGTTTTGATGGAGGTAAATACATGCACAGTAAGCACGCAATCTTGCTCGCACATGCATACTCACAGGCAAATACACACACATACACAGACATAAATAACTATATATATGTTTGGAATGAGTCATGAATTAACTCAATAAATTAATGAACAGCTCAGTATATATATATATATATATATATATATATATATATATATATATATATATATATATATAATTTAATTTTCCTTCATTTTTTATTATATATTCTCCTTTTCCCGCTGTTTCTTTATTCTCATCACAACATATTGTAACGAGTTTTCCGTCTTTCAACACTCGCCCACGTGATCTGCCAATTTTTGCTACAACTTGCTACACAAAATAGGAGATTGCTATGCGACAAAAACGATCGCGGAATAACAGACGCAGTTTGTAAGTTCAAGATGCGGTGTCTAGACGCCATACCAACCAAGAGGGCGAAATATATGTCATCATAACAACATATTACCTTCGATGGTAAATATTTTTTTTAAAAAATGTCCGGAGAAGCACTCTGAAGATGGCTCATGCGAGCCGAATGCTTAGATCAAGGATCAACTTTATAAAAAAAAGTATTGAAATATTGGACATTATTTTTTCTTTATTTTCACCCGAATTTAAAGCAAATATACGAACATTAGAACGTCCTCGATCAGACATAACAGACATCCATTTTCCGTTATATTTAACAATATATGTCTAAATAATGATCTGCTGCCCCAATTCACTATATATATATATATATATATATATATATATGTACACGTGATGTGTAAAATACCAAAAATTCCACTGTATAACATTTAATACATAGTAGGCTAAAATCAGAGTCACATTTGCTCGAAACATAACTAAATGTGTGATTTTAACATTTTTGGTTTATATCCGTATATATATATATGTATATATAACGTTATCCTGAACAGACTGTTTCGCTGTTTACAAACATGTGCCTCTAGCTAGGATCGAAACCTACTGAATTGGTGTCAGTCCGGGCTAAACCACTAAGCCGTCGGCGCATTTTTAGCATATTTATTTTTTTGAAACATGCCCAGTTTTAAATTAAATTCGCTTTCAAGAGTCTCGCTATATAGCATAATAGTCACTTTTACCAACCATTTCTTCCCATTTACACACACATATATATACACACATACACACACATTATATATATATATATATATATATAAAATATATATATATATGAAGAAAAATATATGGAAAAAAAATCCGAATATGCAAGTATGCTGTTTTAATGTTGTTTCAATGTCGACGTCAGACGTTTCGGTCTAGTAGACCTTCTTCAGGGCATAGATATTAAAACATAATTAAAATTAGACGATATTCAAGTCAACGTGAAAAGACGATAGACATAAGACTAATCAAAACAGAATAACTGAAATTTTAAGATCAGCGTTCCGTTTCGCAATACGATCACGTCGACGTCACGTGGGCGATGTTGTGAAACGTATTCCCTAAAATAGAGTATATTTAAATGAAAAATGAAAAAAGACTTTTATTTTAATCTAAAATTTATAAGTACGTTTGTCCAGCATTAATCTTGCTAGAAAAATTGAAATATTAAAGAAAGCCGGGTCTAGTATTCACCGTGCTTGAGATAGATATATATGCCTGCCTCAGATTTTTATTATCTCGTTTATGTTCGAAAACACGTGATTTTACGGACCTACATGTTTCACCCACATATTTTAAGTCACAGTTGTTGCATGAGATTTGGTAGATGCAAGCATCAGATGTAATATGTTGGTTGCTGGTGTTATTTAATAAACTACGGATAGTTTTAGTAGGTAATATTGTAGGTTTAATTTTGAGCGCATTTAAATTA
>CAHIKZ030000521.1:1422500-1430000 GCA_903632075.3 Acanthosepion pharaonis | reverse complement strand
TAAAATTCACAAGCCATTTCTTGCTCCAGTTAAACGATTTGATGTCACTTTCGAGAGCTGTTGCTGGTTTGTCGAACCTATCGGACTTACTACTTTTTTTTGATATCCGAAATCCCATATTACAATCCAATATCCGAAATCCCATATCACAAACCCATATTCGAAATCTCATATCACAATCCCATATTCGAAATCCCATATCACAATCCCATATCCGAAATCCCATATTCGAAATCCCATATCACAATCCCGCATCCGAAATCCGATATCCGAAATCCCATATCACAATCCCATATCCGAAATCCCATATCACAATCCCACATCCGAAATCCCATTCATTCCATATCAAATCCCATATCACAATCCCACATCCGAAATCCCTTATTCGAAATTCCATATCACAATCCCATATCCGAAATCCTCCATATCCCACAAAATCCCATCACAATCCCACCGAAATCCCATATTCGAAATTCCATATCACAATCCCATATCCGAAATCCCATATCACAATCCCATATCCGAAATCCCATATCACAATCCCACATCCGAAATCCCATATTCGAAATTCCATATCACAATCCCATATCCGAAATCCCATATCACAATCCCATATCCGAAATCCCATATCACAATCCCACATCCGAAATCCCTTATTCGAAATCCCATATCACAATCCCATATCCGAAATCCCATATCACAATCCCACATCCGAAATTCCCTCACAATCCATTCGAAATCCCATATCACAATCCCATATCCGAAATCCCATATTCACAATTCCCATCACAATCCCAAAAATCCCATATCACAATATCCCATATCACAATCCCATATGCGAAATCCTTTGGGTCAGTTATGTTTAGGTTTTCCGATTTCTTTGATTATCAGAAACTCAAAAAATATTGCAGAGAAAACGTATGAATAATCAGAACTCGAGTGATAAAAAACGACTACAGGCGTGATTACAATTTATTTATAGAGTAATATACTGATAAGTGAAATGTATAACTGGCCGCACATATTCGAGGACAAACGTCTACTAGGGCGGCTAACCCATCCCTATTGCATACTCAGGCTCAGGCGTATTTGTGTTTATTCAGTAGCCACAGAGCCCACCTGTGGTTTTGTTATATAAAGATATTGGGGTTTGAACACTGATAAACTGAGGAGAACCACAGGCTATCCCATTTTGAATAAGTATATCACGTGATGGTAAATGAAATGTATATATGTGAATTAGTGTGGCGTCTAAGTGTTCACTCTCCGAATTGCTTGTCGATCTCTCTGCCTCTGTGTAGAGAGGAACCCAAAGATATTTATTTAATCCCCATCTATATGCCATCAGGACGGCTGATGCTTGACTCAGGCAGGGCAACATTCTCCACCTTCTTGGTCTCACTTTTCTTGAACATGTATAAATATACCAGTCATTTGTATATTTACTATGGCTGCCATATTTCATCTTGTGCTCCTGCTGTTCATCTTGACATTGGCAGAATGATTTTTTTTTTTTTGGCGAGTGTCGTCTCTTAGACAGTTACCCAACCCCTGTTTTTTACGGGGTCTACTGAAATTTTGCCCGAGCTTACGGGCCTCGATACCCCACAATAGACTCGGCCTTGTGCCACATCAAACCGGGTGGGGCGGTAGGTGAATATAATCACTATCCGCATTACTTCGGAAGTGTGCTTGTCACACTCTCTGCCTCCTGGCAGAGAGGTACCGAGACGAGGTTATGCCGAAGGGCGGAGTCTTGTCTCAGGAGACAGCTACCCGACACCGTTTTTACGGGGTTTACGGGGAAGATTTGACCAAGACTTCGGGCTCGGATACCCCGCAATAAACTCGCCCTTGTGCCACATCCGACCGCGTGGGGCGGTTGGTGAATATCATCACTATACGGATTACTTCAGAAGTGTGCTTTTCAAATTCTCTTCCACTGGGCAGAGAGGATCCACAGACGAGTCTATGCCGAAGCGCAGACTCCCGTCTAGGGAGACAGCTATGCCGAAGGGCAGAGTATTTTAACGAGGTCTATGGGGATATATTTGCCAGAGCCTACGGGCTCGGATACCCCACAATAAACTCTGCCTGGTGCCACATACTACCGCATGGGACGGTTAGTAAATATGAACACTATACGGATTACTTCAGAAGTGCGCTGGTCAAATCCGTTGCGGTTGGTTTGGTAATAAAGAAAGAACCAGTTAGTCCCATAGTTTTGCGGTTATGATTCTTTTTTGCCTTATGTAGTGTTTTCCTTTTGTTCATTAGTTTATGGTCATCACATTCACTATAAAAATTTAAGCATCGTGTCTTTCGACTTCTTTAACTCAAACACAGTGGTTGCTCGTCTCGGTCTACGGAGATTTGACTGAGCCTATTATAAATTTTGCCTTCTGCTGCATCTGACCGCGTAGAGCGGTAGGTGAATACCTCACTATGCGGATTACTTCAGAAGTGTGCGTTTCAAACACTCTGTCTCTGGGGAGAGAGGATCCACAGATGAGGGCAGAGTCTCGTCTCGAGAGACAGCTATGCTGAAGTCTATGGTCATCACATTCACTATAAAAATTTAAGCATTGTGTCTTTCGACTTCTTTAATTCAAATACGGTGGTTGTTCCGACACGAGATTCCTCGGTCAGACGCTGGACAGCAACAACGCGATCAACCTTCTGCAAAAACTGTAACATTCGTGTTGCAATTTTTTTGGCATATGTTTACTAGTGAGCCTAAATGAGCTGACTTGTTTTATAGTTCACCAATAGAAGGGTTAACCAATCAGAAAGCTCAAAATATTCAATGCGACGTGTATAAAGGCAGCCATTTTTTTTCTCTCAAATTGTCTGCACTGCCAACCTGATATCGAAGTCTTAAAGAATTACTTAACAGCCGCTACTTTCTCTGAATCTTCACTGCTTACCTCTGATATTGAATAGATTACGGACTTCACCGTATTCCATATTCAGGGTCTGCGGCAAACATGGTCAACACGTGTTCTTGATAACGAGAGATGCTTAATTTTCTCACCAGTTCTTTTCGACATTTTAAAGTCACAAAATTATGGAAAGAAAATAAATAGCGAACAGCAAATTCACGTCTACCCGACCGCTTGACAACAACTGACGTTCGGCGGGCTCAGATCACTCATCCAGAGTAAAGAGTGGTGGCCGGTGTCAGGCCTATCATGATACCTGTTGCCACGTCATTCCTAACTGGCGTGGGTGAAGTCGGTAAGCTTTTGCGAGCCAAATTCCACACTAAAAATATCCGGTTTTCAGAGGTTTTCGGTTTTCACATGTTCGAATAAGGGATTGCCAACCTGTATATATATATATATATATATATACATCGGGAAAGGGAGTGTAAAACTACGTGAAGCATTTTGAATTGAAACGTGGCGACCAGGAAAAATACGATTATTCATTTTCAGTGAATGCCTCCACAAGGAATTAAGAAAAAAAAAGGCTAAAATATATTCTCCATCGATAGATCACTTCATGCCACACACTTCCCATTATCGTCTACATTCCTCCTTTACTAATAATCCAAGAACCTTGTTCGTGTTTCCATATTAAGCCCACACTTGGATCATTAGCTCGTGCTAGGCACAACGCTTACAGCCGCGCGTGCGAATAGAGAATGTAATGTGGTTTGACTCTAGGAAATACTGCAGAATAATTTATTTCATTAACTTTTCCTAACTTAATATATAGAGAAGTGAACGTTGGATAATATATTTAGCATAAAAATTGCTTTCTTTCACAATTAACTACGAAAAGAAGTAGGTTATACACCGCCATATATATATATATATATATATATATATATATATATATATATATATATATATATATATATATATATATATATATATATATATATATATATATATATATATATATATATTTTGTTAAAAAGTGTTGCATTAGAAGATGCAAGTTACTACTACAAAATTTCATATTTTGTTTCGACGATTAACACATTTCATCTGGTATATATATTAAAGACATTTTTATGTTTAACGTTCTTTTTTATAGATACAAGTATTTAAGTAAATGCTCTGTTTATAATAAACAGTATTAAATAACATTTACCGGACTGAATATCCGAGAAATTTTCATAGAAAATATTCGTCCTTTGACAGGATTCGAACCTGCATCCTATACGGAACCGTCATTTACGCTGACGTGCCTTACCGACCAGCCACAAAGGAGCGTTCGGCAGACAAAGTTGAATTTACTGCTTATAAACTTCAACCTTGTCTCACCGTAAGGCACGTCAGCGTAAATGACGGTTCCGTATGGGATGCAGGTTCGAATCCTTGTCAAAGGACGAATATTTTCTACCTCGACATTCAGGCCGGTAAATGTTATTTAATACTGTTTATTGTAAACAGAGCATTTACTTAAATACTTTTATCTATAAAAAAAAGAACGTTAAACTTAAAAATGTTTTTAATAAATAAATTGTCGGACTTTCTCCATTTCTTAATATATATATATATATATATGAAAACTATAGACGAAAGTTCATTTTCTCCAGCAAAAGATACATTTCTGTAGTTTACTGCTACCAGCAAGCTGAAATATTTCTCCTCCCGATGATGGCCATGTTGGTCGAAACTAGTCGAGGAATCTAAATGAAATAATAATAAAAAAAAACAACGAAAGAATATTAATTTACAACCCAGTGTGTCTAAAGATTTTAATTCTTTAATATTTTTTATTGTTCAATATATATATATGTGTGTGTGTGTGTGTGTGTGTGTGTGTGTGTGTGTGTGTGTGTGTTTCAGCCACGTTCCTTTCACGGGACTCGAGCAAATGATACTACTATATAGGTTCCACGGAAGTATTTTTTCTTGACTGCCATGTTTCCCCATATATATATATATATATATATATATATATATATATATGTGTGTGTGTGTGTGTGTGTGTGTGTGTGTGAGAGAGAGAGAGAGAGAGAGAGAGAGAGAGAGAGATAGAGAGAGGAGGCACGGTGGCGTAATGCATAGCGGCTTGGAGGGTTGTTTGGGGATGCTGTGGCGCATAACGTACCAGGTCTCTGTATTCGGCCCTTCAAAAATTGTGGATGGTCCTGCACGAAACCTTCACCATTATAATCAAATCTGATATGTCGTTGTCGACTGTCGGTTTCCTTGGAGTCGATCTGCTTAAATATCCATTCGGTCAGGTGATATTTTTTTTGTAAACTCAGATGTACAACTCTTCTGAACAGTTTTACAAAAATAAATATTTATTTTTATAATACTGGTCTGAAGAGTTGCACATCTGAGTTTACAAAATAAATTATCACCTGACCGAATGGATATTTAAGAATTATGTATTCATTATATATATATATATATATATATATATATGTGTGTGTGTGTGTATTAAAATTTAATCATATAGACAAAACCATTTTACTCACTACAAAGATGCAACTTTGTTTCAGTGCATTTCAACTGTACTTTGTTCTCACCCGTTGAAGTGAAGTTGAAATGCAATGAAACGAAGTTGCATCTTTGTAGTGAGTAAAATGGTTTTGTTTATATGATTAAATTATAATAAATAAATAACACATACACACACACACACACACACACACACACACACACACACACACACATATATATATATATATATATATATATATATATATTGAGAGAGAGCGTGAGAGAGAGAGAGAGAGCGTATTTTCATTCTAGCATGTTGGGTTAAATAACTTAGACGTATTATGTCTATTCGTTTTAATCTTAATCCTTTTAAGGATCATATATGTATATCAGATTTTAATATTATTGTCTTAATAATATTAAAATATATCATAACAAGACTCTCTCGGATTTTGAATTTATTTTTATATTTTATAATTTACCATATTTATATTTACTATTTGTCTATGTACTTATATATATGTGTATATATATATATATATATATATATATATATATATATATATATATAGCTTTTATTTTTAATATTTGTATGTTTGTATGTATATATTATATATATATATATCTATATATACAGATATATATATATATATACATATATATATATATATATATATATATATAGATAGATAATGAAAAGACTGAGATTGATATAAACAGTCTGAGATATATATATATATATATGTGAAAAGTGAATATAAATATAAAAAATATATATATATGTATAATTATTTATATATTATATGCGCGGTACTTATTAGAAAGCGCTCAATATCAGAGATAGAGCTAACATATTTGGTTGGATAGATGTGAGTTTGTGACCCTGGGTTTCACGCTTTAGCGATCGTCAGACAAACTGATTACTGTTTTAAAAAAATTTGGGTTTATGTAGATTGCGTGTATTGGTGTTATTGTGAAGTGGTGGGGAGATTTCGTCGTTTTGTCATTCATCGTACTAACGCAAACATCGATGTATGCACACACATATACATATACATACTTGGTCGTCCGTCGGGACTCATACATATATATAAACATTTCGGCTATGACACATGTATGTATACGGGTGGTGTTATATTTTGAAACATTACTATCACATCATATCATATAAACCCGTTATTAAATTAAACATCACCATATAAATTAAACAATAAGGATTACATTTTTACCTTTGTATGTCACCAAAAAACAAACAAATAACCAGCTTTAAATATAACAAATAAACCCCCATTTTTTCAAAAATTTAAAAATAAATATAAATAATTTAATAATAATTTTTACCTATCATAATTTTACACAAACCCCACCACACATATATACATACATGCGAGAAAATATTTTTCAAATATTTTTCAACGGAAAAAAAAAAAATTTCATAATATTTTTTTACATTTTTCAATAACGAGACATTTCCGAAAATGTTTAAATTTCAACATTTCAAAATACAAATTTGAAAAAGACATAACACCACCCGTATACATACATGTGTCATAGCAAAACTGTATATGTTTATATATATGTATGAGTCCTGGACGACCAAGTTGTATGTAAAATTGCATATATCGATGTTTGCGTTAGTTATGAATAAAAAACGACGAAATTTTCCAAATAACACCAATACACGCAATCTACATAAACCCAAATTTTTAAAACAGTAATCAGTTTGTCTGACGATCGCAAAGCGTGAAACCCAGGGTCTAAACCAATCTATCCAACCAAATATATATATATATATATATATATATATATATATATATATATATATATAGATAGATAGATAGATAGATAGATAGATATAAACAGTTTGAGGTAGATAGATAAGAACAGAACGGGATAGATATGTTTAGAATGGGATAGATAGATAGATAGATAGATAGATAGATAGATAGATAGATAAAAGGTCTGAGATAGATATAAACAGTCTGATATAAACAATCTGAGGTCGGTAGATGGATAAGAACAGAACGGTATACATATGTACAGATTGGGAAACATAGATAGATAGATAGATAGATAGATAGATAGATAGATA
>CAHIKZ030000521.1:1365000-1415000 GCA_903632075.3 Acanthosepion pharaonis | reverse complement strand
ATCTCTATATATAAAACAGGGGATGTCTCCGTGTCTGTCTTTCTTAGGGCCTCTCTATGTAATAACTTTTCACTCGAGAGTCATCCAACCGATTTTGGCCAAATTTGGCACTTACATTGTACAATGTAAGAGATAGGTTCCCAGCGTAAAAAAAGGATAAAAAAATGATACGTTTTAAAAGTTCATTAATCGATAAAGCCGATCAAAATCGTTAAATCAACTTTTTTTTCAATTTCGTTCAAACTCGGTATGTAGGTTATTTACATCATGACGAGCTCAACGATACCTCATTATTATTTCTACGCCACTTCGTTTAGCGAAAAACCGCGAAAACTGAAAAATCGATTTCAACACAAATTTTGAACTAAAAATTCTGTTAGTTTCTCGGCAATCTAATAAAACTTCACTCAGTTGTAGCCAACAATAAGTTGATTATTTAAAAATCATGTAACTTGATAAGTGGATCCTCCCATATATTGAAAACCCGTGTAAATAACGAAAAATGGCGATTTTTACTCGTCACTTTCTTATTTTCGTTAATATTTCAACCAATTTTCATCAGACTTAACAATTGTTTTATAAATGTATCCTCATTTACATCCCTGGTAGCACACTGACAAATTGAATTTCAAAAACTCCAAAATAATTGTGGTCTGAAATGGATCTTCATGATACCTCTTTTACCATTTCATGTCCTCGGCTAACTTCGATTGAATAAATATAGACTATTTCTATTATATCACTAACTGCATTCAATCAAAATGCTTTTTTAATGAAAGTACTTTAAAGTAATCAAAGAAGATAGACTCTGTTACATCTAAACCTGATGCTGTTTTTGCTCCATTCTAATTGAACGTCTTTTCTGATTGACCAGCTGGGTATGGCTGCTAGTATATATATATATATATATATATATATGATTGGTGTATACAGAATAAATTCCAATAACCAACAATTACTATTCTTAAAAGAGTGCTCAATACAGAGTAGAGCAGATATTATTATTCATTTAAAAATTATAACTTAAATATGTTATAAAATCACTACAAAAATAGCCATTTTGTTTCAACACCTATGGTGTCTTATCAAGTGATGATGTTGAATTCAAAACCAGCACTTGATAAGACACCAGATGTGTTGAAACAAAATGGCTATTTTTGTAGTGATTTATAACATATTTATACAAATAATTTATAAATATATATTATATATATATTATATATATATATATATATATATATATATATATATATATATATATATATATATATTGGTATTTTCGTTCATTAAAAGAAAAATATTTTTTAGAAAAAAAAAAAAAAAAAATAAATAAATTGGTTATTGTTGAGATTTCAAATTGACTTATTATAAGTTAAATTTAATTAAAAGTTTGAATTGCCCAGCAAAGCGGAACAGAAATTTCAAATCTTGAACACAATTCTATAAACGATTTCAAGATGAATTTCATTGCTCGATACATCGGAACTTTGTTTTTGTTTTTTTTATAAATATCGATATTTATATCTTGGAACGTCTGCGCGTTTCTTACTGAAAATGGTCATAAATAAAATTTCCAAAAAAAAATACGAAAATAAAATAAAATCCACAAAAAAACGACAATTTATAATTTCAGTAGGAAACGTTTTAATTCGTTTGTTTTGGTCAAAGACGTGCCTTCGTGCTTCTGATTATCATATGCAGTGTTTACTTTCAAGTTATTACAATTGACACAGAAATATAAAATTGGCTTGCGATGTTTCGTTCGGGAGAAAAATAAAAATGAACCCAGAGTAGCACGTTCATCTGAATTTGAAGAGGAAACGCTAAAGACGTAAGCAACCCATAACAAAAATACCGGGGAATGTGCAAAGATGTGATACTCAACGTCTGGGATCCAGACATGGGCTTGAGAAAGTTTTAGAATTGGCCAGGGAAAATAGGTGGAATTTGAATTTTTTCCCACTGACTTACACTTATAAAAAACACAAACTGCTTTACTTTATTTTTGAAGCCAAATAATTCAGAAATTATGTTAAAGAATGCGAACGACAGAATGGTAAACGATTTGCCGGTGTGCCTCGTGGGCTTGGTATTCTGACAGTGATTGATTGCCTTTCTATGGGTTTTGAATAAAAGACCGAAACGATGCGAATTCAAAATTTTTGTCCCAGGTTGAGAGACCGGCTAAGCCTAATTACGGAAGGACACTGAACCAACATGCGAGATGCGTTCTTGTGGTGTCATACATCCTACTGCCTCTTAAAATCTAAACGACGACGCTTGATAAAACGAATAACCAAAACCTACTCTACTCTGCAGCCGACAAAATTAAAACAAACAACGCGCATGCGCAAAATTAACAACAAGAAATGGTCGTTTTATGTAGTAACGTGGAGATCCAGAGACGACAAAAAACGCAACAATTATTTAAATAAAACATTTCGATGTTTATTTTATAATAAATTATATTTTCAAAATGATTTGGAATTTTGTATTTTGACTTTTGTCTGGTGTTAGAAAGATTTCCGTTTCATTTAATATATTTTTCATTTAATATCTGTCTATATTTCTGAGATGAGGTATAATGTACATTATTTACATTATTCGGTCTATTGTCCTCAAATTTGTCGCCACATTTATTACAACGTTTCGCCTTTCAGTATCTGTCTATATTTCTGAGATGAGGTAATATGTACACTATTTACATTATTCGGACTATTGTCCTCATCTTTGTCACCCTATTTATTACAACGTTTCAGCTCTTTAGTATCTGTCTATATTTCTGAGATGAGGTATCATGAACACTATTTACATTATTTGGACTATTGTCCTCATCTTTGTTGCCATATTTATCACAACGTTTTGGTCTTTTAGTATCTGTCTATATTTCTGTTTACATCCCGCGAATCAATTCCCTGTGGAATCGACGTACAACAGGATGTTACCCCAATCACAACAGTCTTAACTTATTCAAGGCTAGGTTTAATCGTTATCGTCCTCACCTCTACACACAAATGGCTCCTGGCATAACCCCCTACCTCCAGTTGATCCTGGTCCTTGTAAAGGGTGACATCACAGTTAAAAAAAAAGAAAAAAAAAAAGATAGACAAACATGACGGCATGATGACAGACCCGTAATTTCAGGTGGTTAGTGTTGTAAACTAAGGAAGGTTACTGAATAGAATAATCAAACGAAGGTTGGTAATGAACGATAATACTTAGGACCAAGAACAACACATTTAAGATTCACCAACGTAGTAAGTAGACAACTGATAGAAGCGAGTCAAATGAATTTCCAACTGCAGACTCTTCCCCTTCGAGATAGCCTCGTCAGTGGCTCCCTTGTCCAGAGGCAGAGAGTTTGATCAGCAGAGCAGGAGATGAATCTCCAACTGCAGGATATTAACCAACCTCCCACGCGGTCAGATATGGCACAAGGCCGAATTTAATGGGGGTTATCTGAGCTCGTAGGCTCGGCCAAAAATTCCCCGTAGACCGCGTATAAAACGTGGCCGGGTAGCTGTTTCAGCGAGACGAGACTCTGCCCTTCGACAGAGCCTCGTCCGGCGGAAAAGAATTTGACCAGCACAGCTGGAGATGAATCTCCTGACTGCTGACCAACGTACAATATTTACTACTGTATTTATATGAATGGGGACATACACATTATCGTGTGTAGGTATGTTACGACAATTAGCGAACCCACTCACGGCGTTTACAAGAAGATCATTGGATTCGTGATTCTCTACATAAGAATAATCGGGTTCGTTTCTCTAGACATGAAAATTTTGGGACAAGTAACTTTTAAGGTATTATAACTGTTTTCATACTGATTTTAATTTATTCATTCAGACGTCCAGGAACCCTCATGATGGCAAGATCTACATTCACGGAGATTGTGAGGACATTATTTGGAGAGGACACTTTACCAGTGTTGTGGTAGGATCCACCTAATTTGCATAGTGGAGTACCGACCATATAAATATGTTTGGTGTTACAGTTTTGGGGGTATATTATGTATAACTAGTGAGCGAGTCAGAATGACTTATTTCCCTTATAGTCGACCAATGGAAGGTTGACCAATCAGAAGCCGCCCAACACTGTATTCGTCGTCTATAAAGGCGGCCATCTTGTTTCCTCTACCGGAAGGACCAAAGGCGACCAGGAGAAAGATGAACTACACTCTGCTGTGATATCCACTGCGAACCTCCACTACGCTTTCCTACTGTCTCCGAAATATTCACTGCCAACCTCTGGATTCGATACTGAGGACGGCCGTCATGAAAATGTCTAACAGTTGGTACCGGGAAGAAAGGGAGGAATCAAGAGATTCAATCCAGAGACTCTGCATTAGTCAAGTTTCAACAACCAGTGATTGCCTAGATGAAGGGCAAATAACTTATTCGATAGGAATTAAAATGTGAATCATATGTGCCTTGCCCTATTAAGGACGTAGGCGATCATGACTCTCACTTCCTCCTATCCCTTGTAGCTTTCAATAAGTTTTGTCCTTCTGCTACTTCCCCCCCAGACCATTTTCTGTCATCCACTCGCTCAAGCCCGCCAGGTATGTCATGTCTTGCTTTCTCTTGTCTCTTTTCTTCTATTCGATCTGTGAGTATCAGATTCTCCAAGCACTCTTTTCTGATTGCGCGTCTTTGAAATTTCAGCTGCCTCTTCCTGATGTTAAGTATAAGCTTCCTTCTTGTTTGCATCCTCTCCAAAATCTCATCATTGGTCACACTCTCGGCCTATCCTCAGTATTCTTCTGTAGAACAATAACTGTGCTGGCTCGAGTCTCTTCTTCATTTTTTGAGGAAATCGTTCTTTATTTTCTTTGCCGTAAAGCGGGACAGATGTCACGTAACAGTTCAGTACTATTTTTTTTTGTTGTTGTTTTGTCTCGTAATAATCTGCCCGGCTTGTGGAATGAGCCTTTGGCTATCCCAATCTGTCTTCGGATCTCAACGTCACACTTACGTTAACTGGACAAAGTGCAGTGCGTCTCTAGTCTGTTATGTGTCGAAGTGCCAAACGAAAGATTGTTCACATTACACGTTATTTGAACCAATTAATGTGGCTGGAACGAAATACGGTTATCAGGGTATCGGGGGGTCTGGATTATAATCACCGTACAATGTCATTTCAATAACTGATTTATTTTAACTTGTTTTATACGGAAAGTAAATAATATTTTATTTTAATGGTTCATTTATCAATAAAATAGATGATTCATATGGGCAACATTGCTTTTGATAATCAGGATGTTTTTTGTTTTTTTTTGTTTTTTTTTGCTATTATTTACATGGTAATAGTTTGGTTCGCTGTTTTTGCATGGGGGTAATTGGGTACACTAATCTTGACATGGAAATATTGGGTACGCTAATCTGGACAAGACCCGAAAAATAAATAATGGCCTAAGTGCAAGGAGTTCGAACAAGTTGAAAAAGTACGAGAAGATGTCCAGCCGTTAAAGAATGGAACGCACAAGCGTTTTACTGGATCGATAACCACTTGCTATTAAGTCGAATCTTAGAGATCGATTGTGATCAATGACAACAACAGGACGGCGGATGGAACCGTCCGGTGGCAAAGAACTAGCAAGGAAAAGAACACCAGCACTGACGACAGCAAGTGACGCCAAATCTCCACGCCCTTCCAAACGTCTGCCTTTCAGAGCGAGTTTCAGGCCAGACGTTTTTTGTCAAATTCCGTGTCGTCAAGCCAAAGCCCAAAATAAATATTGAAAGTAAAAAAAAAAAGAAGAAAGAACAAAAAAAAAAAAAGAAAAAGGATTGTTTTTTACATTTTTAAATTAATTTTTTATTGTTTATAATTTTGGAGAGGGTATTTTTGGTTGGTGCAATATCTCTGAGGAAACGGAGAGATCGGTGAAAACGAGAAATCCAAGTTATTGTTAAAGGTATATGACAAGAAAAATTGAGATTGAAATAAAATAAAAAAATATATTTTAAGATATCTTGAGATTTAAAAAAAAATCACGAACAAATAATTTACAAAACTAAATAAAATAAGGGTGAACGAACATTAAACATTCAGAAGAAAAATAATTACATAAAATTTGTTTGTTTCACTACATATCGACAGTTTATGGGTCATTTTATGCTGAAATGAAGTGCTACACCATTAAGCTACAGAGAAGCTTCTGGTTAGCAAAGTCAAATGAGCGCATATCTTCTACGAATTTTCTCCCGCATTCAGGACGGTAAATGTAATTAATACTGTTTAATTAAAAAAAAAAATATTTACTTAAATATATTGTATCTATAATAACAACGTATAAACAGAAAATATATTAAATAACTGCCGGACTTAATCCATTTCATTATATGTTGTCATTGTTTACGTTAAGATAAGTTTCGTGAGCAGAGAAGATGGATCGATCGAGAAAAATCGTCGAAGCTTGTGTGTTTAAAAATAATTTGTATTTATATAACCAGACGCTTCTCCGTAGCTAAACGGTATAGAACGTCAGATCAAATGACGGTTTCCGCATACGAATACAGGTTCGATTCCTGTCGGAGAATGCCTATATTGTATGAAATTTTTTCTTGACATTCAGGCTGGTCAATATGATTAATTAAAAACAGAGCATTTGCTTAAGTATATTGTATGTATAAAAATAACGTATATATATATATATATATATATATATATATATATATATATATATAGGTAGGTGTTAATACATGAAGTTACCTGTGTATATCGGCACATGGGTACCTGTATAAGTGATTGAATATGTGAAGGAATGTGTGTATATGTGATATTTGCATGGGTGTGTATACAGTATATGACAGAGCAAGATCTTTAATATTACCTTCAAATATTACCCCATATTAACTAAAATTTAAGTAAAAGAGATTACCTATCTAGAAACAGTCACGAGTCACGAGTTAAATTCATGAACAAAATTCAAACGGAGATGTCAACTTAGTAATCAATAATAATTTTTTTTAAAGAGATTAAAAAAATAAAAGATTACTAGAAGAAAACTTATATTTTAAAATAAAATTTTATTCTTTGTAATTTCTATGAATATTTTTCTAATCGACTATTTCGTAGAAAATCCCCAAAATTTAAAAAAAATTTAAATCACTAACAAACATCAAATTAAATTATTTGTAGACAGTTTAGAGATATTCAAATTTATATCAAACATTACAATCTTTATGAACCCCCAAAATAACACTTTCAAAGTAAAACAAAATAACAGCGTCTGTTTCTAGCCTTTTTTTTTTAACAAAGAAAATTAGTGACACTTTCTCTCATAACTTACTTCTCTCTTTTTCTCTCTATGGGTTTTTTCTTCTCTACCCCTTCGATATCAATATATAACTTCCGTTAAGTTAACCGTTTAAATCTGTCAATATCTGCTAACTCACTCATGTCTTCTCTCTCCCCTCACTTTTTCACTTCGTTAATTTACATATGTTTAATATGGCCCGTCAAAAATGTGTAAATTTCTTTTCATTTTTTGTTTGGAAGTAAAGTCTGATGATCCGCAGTCCTTTAAAAGGACTGTGGTGAAATAATTTATTACATGGAACCTTAAAGCGGCCTGTTTTTATTTAAATTATTTGCTCTGGATTTACATTGAGCTCTCTGGATTTTATCCTTCTTAGCTTTACCCATACGGATTACCTAGTTTTTTTATAAATTATATATATATATATATATATATATATATATATATATAATTTATTTTATTACATGGAACCTTAAAGCGGCCTGTTTTTATTTAAATTATTTGCTCTGGATTTACATTGAGCTCTCTGGATTTTATCCTTCTTAGCTTTACCCATACGGATTACCTAGTTTTTATAAATTATATATATATATATATATATATATATAAAATATATATATGAAATTAGTCCTAAATAACCCACCTAGGATTCACCTATAAGGATCTTCATGGTAAGCTGGTTAAAGAGGAAATGACATGAAACAATATTTACTGATAAAACCATTAAAATGTAAAGACTAATTAGCATAAAAACCTCGTGACGGAAGAAAATAGAGATAAAAAACGATTCTCTATTCAAATAACCAGGATTCCCTATGCCTAAGCCTATATAAAATCTCAGATCATTGCTTTATATATATATATATATATATATATATATATATATATATATATATATATATATATATTAAGTAGGATCCACCTAATTTGCATAGTGGAGTACTGACCATATACAATATGGTTGGTACTGGGAAGAGAGGGAGGAATCAAGAGATTCAACCCGAGACTCTTCCCGACTGCGACTCAGTCAGCACATTCTCCAGGAACGGTCTTACCAGGAATATACAAATTTTAATTTATTTGTAACGAACAGTTATTTCTCATGAAAAATTGAGGACAATTTGAAATATCAAATATATAAATAAATACTTTCATAAAATAAAACATTATTATTTTTTAATTTGAAACTTTTTCTATATATACATATTAAGAAAGTATACGTGGCTTCTCATTATATATATATATATATATATATATATATATATATATATATATATATATATCACCAAATAAATAAACATATATATAAAAACGTAGTACTGCAAATTTGTATGTAGGCCAATATATGAGACAAAGTGTTAAACGTTTTTAATGAGAACGTGTGTCAGGTTGGCTTCCGCAGATGAGAATGAAAAACGAAACTGTTTTCCTTTTTATAAATATTGAAGCCGTTAATGTCTCTTTCCTTGCTTGACGACAAATATATCCTTTGTATGTCTTTCCTGTTTTGTTTTGTCTTTTAGTTGAGGTGAGAGTGCTAGTTATTGGATAATATTTTTTGAGTTAGGCTAAGTTTCAAATTCTGTAGAATGCAATTTACAAAATGATTTATTGTTCCCTTCATGTCAGCTAAGTAAAAAATATATGATATATATATATATATATATATATATATATATATATATATATATATATATATATATATATATTGCAAACATGCGCAAACGTGCTCTCAATACGATGCAGTGTTAAAAGAACGGATTTTCCCATGATACCGGCGTTATTTTAAGTAGCTTCACTCTTCGGAAATGCTGATTGCTTTCAAAAGCGATTATTAGAATTGTAATAAAACCTAAACAAATGATGAAAGTGAATTTAGACATCTTTTCTCTTATGAGAATTTACGACAAAAATATTTGACACTGTTTATTTATTAGATTGTTTAATTATAAGAATATTACATTTACAACATTCAAAAAGCTAACATAAGTAAAGCTAATGCCAAGAATATTTATAAGAAAGAAAGAAATAAGAAAACAATTTCTCATTCATTAATTTACTTTTTTTAAAGTGTGTAAATTACTCTCTCGAGTAGTTTGTAACACCCTATTTATCATCTCTCAGTTGCGTCTCTTTGGAAAGGATGCGGTCAGGGGTGGCTCCGTCAAACAACAGATTCGTAGCTGAGGAAAAATATACTGAGAGGTGCCCAGCGCTGGTGAACTGCTGCCGGAGGCCGTGCCCTCTCGTTCAGACAGAAGGGTCGGTGCTTAAACCGAGGCCATCGCAACCGACAGTTGCCGGAGCTGCTGTCAATTTTTGTTCCTAGCCCGGGTGTACGCACTCGTGCTCCCCACATTAAACCGACGTTGTGTCACAATCTGGCCTCGCTGGGGTTTAAGTCAATACAAATTTATAAACTTTTACTAAATTATTAAAACATGTGAATCAACAAGGAAATCAGTATTATCATTTTATAAAGTTTGAAGCATTTGGGAATTAGCTGATATTCCAATAAACAATCTTTTTTTAAATTTTTTTCAGTGAGATTCAACTTTTACAAGGCACGCGAGCCACTCGAGGTAGAGGATTACAGAGTAAGAAGCAGTTTATACGGATAGGAGGTTAACATAACGGGTTACTCTAGAACAGGTTAAGATTGTGGTGATTGGGGAAAATCGCCTTGGAATTCGGTTCTACAGCGAAGTGTTTCGCGGGAAGACGTCTCACGAGAGGAACTTATTTATCACGGATGGAATACAGGGTGGAGGGGGTAATGTGGGTCGTTTGGTACAATGTCAGTGGCATGACTGGTCTTAGCTGTAAAAGAAGTGGCTGAGCCAAGGAAATGTATGTCGTTCGATTCTATCCATGGAAGTAATATTAAACCGTAGAGATGCTTGCCATATCCCGACTGTGAGTGCGAGGTTGCGTGGTGGAAAATCTCTCACCCACAAACTCGGAGAGGATTTTGAATTCTATCGAGACTGAAAATGAGAATTCGGCAGAGGCCGCCCAAATGTGACAACAGTGCTACATTTTTAGGCCTGACCAGACTCTTGTAAAGGTAGGAGATAGAATGAGGAGTCAGGTACTTACTGGAGCGGTACAAGGAGCTGACCATTTTACCTGCCTCCTTATTGATGGATCGTATATATGAGTTTCACTTGAGGTCAGCTATGAGTTCAAGTCCCAATAGTCTCTCAAGACACGTAACCTACCCGAGGGGAGATTCGTTCACGTCTCTGACGGTAGTTCGTGATCCGATCGTCATTATAATAAATAAATTGTGTAAACTAAGAGCCATACCCAGATTTTCGATCAGAAAAAGCGTTCCATTAGAATGGAGTAAAAACAGCATCAAGTTTAGATGTAACAGAGTCTATCTTCTTTAATTACTTTAAAGTACTTTCATTAAAAAACATTTTTAACTGAATACAGTCAGTGATATAATAGAAATAGTCTGTATTTATTCAATCGATGTTAGCCGAAGACGTGAAAGGGTAAAATAGGCAACATGAAGACCCACTTCAGACCACAATTATTCTGGAGTTTTTGAAATTCAGTTTGCCAGGGGATGTAAAAGAGGATTCATTTATAAAGCAATTGTTAGGTTTGATGAAAATTGATTGAAGCATCAACGAAAAATATAAAAAAAAGTCAGTAAAAAGCGTAAATTTTCGCTATTTACGCGGGTTTTCGCTATATGAGTGGAGTGAATTATCAAGCTAAATGACTGTTAAACAATCAACTTATTATTGGCTACAATTGAGTGAAGTTGGTATTAGATTGCTTGAAACTTGAGGGAGTTTTAGTTTAAAATTTGTGTTGAAATCAGCCTCAGTGAAGAGTCAGGTACTTACTGAAGCAGTACAGGAAGCTAACCATGTTACCTGCATCCTTATTGATGGATCGTATATATGAGTTTCACTTGAGTTCAAGTCCCAGCAGTCTCTCAAGACACGTAACCTACCCGAGGGGAGATTCGTTCACGTCTCTGACGGTAGTTCGTGATCCGATCCTCATTATAATAAATAAATTGTGTAAACTAAGAGCCATATCCAGCTTTTCGATCAGAAAAAAAGCGTTCCATTAGAATGGAGTAAAAACACCATCAAGTTTAGATGTAACATAGTCTATCTTCAATTACTTTAAAGTAATTTCATTAAAAAGCATTTTGAATTAATGCAGTTACTGACATAAAAGAAGTCGTCTGTATTCATTCAATCGAAGGACATGAAGAGGTAAAACAGACAACATGAAAACCCAATTCAGGCTACAGTTATTTTGGAGTTTGGGAAATTCATTTCGTCAGTGTGCTACCAGGGATGTAAAAGAAGATATATTTATAGAGCAATTGTTAAGTTTGATGAAAATTGGTTGAAAGATTAACGAAAAATAAGAACAAAACCAATAAAATCGCCATATTTGGCTATTTACGCGGGTTTTTAACTATATGTGGGACACAATTATCAACTTAAATGTCTGTTAAACTCTCAAATCATTGTTGGCTACAATTGAGTGACGTTTTTATTAAATTGCTGAGGGTGATTTTTCGTTTTTCGTGGTTTTTCGCTAAACGCAGTAGCGTAGAAATAAAAATGCGGTATCGTTGAGCTCGTAATGATTTAAGGAACCTACGCACCGAGTTTGAACGAAATCGGAGGAAAAATTTGAATTCATCCATTTTTGATCGGTTTTATCGATTATTGATTTTTTTTAAAGTTATCGTTTTCTTACGCTAAGAAACTATGTCTGACATTGTACAATGTATGTGTCATGTTTGGTCAAAATCGGTTGGATGAATCTCGTGTGAAAAGTTATCACACAGAGAGACAGACAGAAAGACAGACACAGAGACATCATCTGTTTTATATATAGAGTTAAACAATTTAATAAATAAGTAGTGTTTATTATTTTTGTTTTCAAACCTCAAGAACAAAAAAAGTGTATAAATTCACTTTAACATATATTTCAGTTCTATTTCAATTCTACTGATTTTAGGACTGTCCTCTTGAAGATAGAATAAGGAGTCATGTACAGGGAGCTGATCATTTTTTTCTTGAATCCTTAGCGATGGATCGGATATATGAGTTTCACTTGAGGTCAGGTGTGTGTTCAAGTCCCAGTAGTCTCTCAAGATATAGACACTACCCGAGGGGAGGTTCGTTCAAGTGTCTGACGATAGTTCGTTTATCCGATCGTCATTAAAATACATAAATTGTATAAGCTAGCAGCCATAACCAGTTGTTCGAACAGAAAAAGAGTTCAATTAGAATGGAACAAAACAGCATCATGTTTAGATGTAACAGAATCTATCTTCTTCAATTACTTTAAAGTACTTTCATTAAGAAAAAAAACTTTTATTTAAAACAGTTACTGATATAACTTATTGTTGGCTACAATTGAGTCAAGTTTGTATTAGATTGCTTGAAAATTGAAGGAAATTTTAGTTTAAAATTGGTGTTGAAATCAAGTTTTCATTTTTTGCGGTTTTGGGCTAAACGCAGTGTTGTAGAAATAAAAGTGAGGTATCGTTGAGCTCGTAATGATTTAAGGAACCTACGCACCGAGTTTGAACGAAATCGGAGGAAAAGGTTGAATTTAACCATTTTTTGATCGGCTTTATCGATTATTGATTTTTTTTAAAGTTATCGTTTTCTTACGCTAAGAAACTATGTCTGACATTGTACAATGTATGTGTCATCTTTGGTCAAAATCGGTTGGATGATTCTCGTGTGAAAAGTTATCACACAGAGAGACAGACAGAAAGACAGACACAGAGACATCATCTGTTTTATATAGAGAGATAAACAATCTAATAAATAAATAGTGTTTATTATTTTTGTTTTTAAACCTCAAGAACAAAAAAAGTGTATAAATTCACTTTCACATATGTTTCAGTTTTATTCCAATTCTACTCATTGCTTTTTAAAATACTAAACATTGCAAAAGAGTTAAGATAGTTTAAAATAAGTGGCGACATGGGAAGAAAACTTCTCATAGATCAACATTTCTTTCTAATTAGCAACGCCAAACATATAGATAAAAACAATATCATTAAATATCTCTATAAAAGACAAATACACCGTAACTATACGCAGGTTGGATTTTCTCTGAGAAACATCATAAAGAAGTCCAGTCGACCATAATAATTAAATTAATATTAAAAATAACGGCTAACCTTGTCGTCAATAACTCACCTGCATGATCTAACTTACAGAGAATCAATATTATTTACTCATTCTTCAATCCCTGTTTTCCTAATGAAACCAAATCCATGAATGATTATATTGGACATACCACAACATACCTATCAAGAAGACTCACCTTACATCTCTCTGACCATAGCTCAATTAGGACCCATTTAAACACACATGTAGACCTACTAATCTCCATCCACAACATACTCGTACAAAATACAAATAGCCTCATCCACATGTAAAAACAAGTCTATACGTAATGAAAGCATTAACAATAAAAAAATTAAAATCAACTCAATGACATCAGCTGTGAACACGGCCACAATGTGTTGACCGTGTTTAGAAAATATAAGTACATTCCTATCACTCAAGATGCATATATAAAAAAGAACTACAGATTCAGTTAAATATAAAAAATAAAAAAAATAACCTTTCATAATGACTAACAAAATAGCCAAAAGCGGTCGGATATATAGAAAATTCGGAAAAAATTGGTTGTATGGATCTCGAGTGAAAAGGCATTACACAGACAAACAGACATCCTCTGTATTATATATATATATATATATATATATATATATATATATATATATATATATATGTCAGTTATAAGTAAGTAAGGAAGTAAATACTGCATATAATTTTAGTCGTCTCTCGAATAGAAGACAATGGCATAATGAAGATTTCAACTTTCCTCACAAACTTAAAAAAAATTCACCTTTTATTTTAATGAAACCGCCATGAATAAAACAGGGTGAGGCAGAAATACCTACCACATATAAGAGGTCGACCAAAAATATATATATATATATATATATATATATATATATATATATATATATATATGTTTCTGTGTGTGTGTGTGTGTGTGTGTGTGTGTCTTATGAAGTGTGTTATTGATCAAACCAAATTCATGAATAATTATATTGGAGATACCACTACATAGCTATCAAGAAGACTCACATTACATCTGTCTGACCATAGCTCTATGAGGATTTATTTAAACACACTCGGAGACCTACTAATCTCCATTCGCAACAAAATACAAATATAATAGATTCATCCACATCAAGGCAATACATAATGAAAGCATTTATAATAAAAAAAAAGGCTAAAGCTCAGTATCCTCTTCTGCGAAAACGGCCACAATGTGCTGACCGTCTTTTTAAAATATTAAAAAAAATCTTATCAATCTAGATCCATATATTAAAAAAAAGCATACGTCCGTTTATATATATATATATATATATATATATATATAAACATCCTAGTTAATGGCTAACATTAATATTAACAAAATCCTATCAATCTAGATCCATATATTAAAAAAAACATACGTCCGTTTATATATATATATATATATATATATATATATATATAAACATCCTAGATAATGGCTAACATTAATATTAAAAATCCTATCAATCTAGATCCATATATTAAAAAAAACCATACGTCCGTTTATATTTATATATATATATATATATATATATATATATATATATATATATTATAAAAGACATTTTTATGTTTAACGTTGTTTTTTTATTTATAGATACAAGTATTTAAGTAAATTCTCTCTGAGCATTTACTTAAATACTTGTATCTATAAATAAAAAAACAACGTTAAACATAAAAATGTCTTTAATAAATAAATTGTCGGACCTTGTCCATTTCTTAATATATATATATATATATATAAACATCCTAGATAATGGCTAACAGAATAACTGAAAGCGGTCGGATATATAGAAAATTCGAACAATTTTTACACACTTTTGGACCAGAAGGCAGAACACTTATACGAATTCAAGATAAATTGAATAAAAACATTTAGACAATTTCGACATACTTTATGCCGACCAAACTCCATGTCTAACAAAATGTAGAAAATGACAGTATTATAGCCTCATCCACATGCAAAAGATAGTTTAAAATAATGGAAGATCAAAAAAATAAAAAAAGGAAAAAAAAAAAGAAACAACACACAATAACATCTGCTATGAACAAGACCACTATGTGCTGTTCGTCATTTGAAAATAAAATAAAAATAAATA
Source organism: Acanthosepion pharaonis (assembly GCA_903632075.3). Classification (NCBI taxonomy): domain Eukaryota; kingdom Metazoa; phylum Mollusca; class Cephalopoda; order Sepiida; family Sepiidae; genus Acanthosepion; species Acanthosepion pharaonis. Next base: position 1,399,470 of record CAHIKZ030000521.1, on the reverse strand, counting down.
TTTATATCAATCTAGAAACATATACAGGGTGATTGAAAAGTAACTCAATAATTTTGTATGAGTGATTTTTTTTCTTTGGGGTTGATTAAAGAAACAAGTCTAATGTACCAAACCAAGACTTTGGAAGAACCCAAAGGGTAAACTCAAGAAGACATGTCTTCCATGACACAAGAATTTCTGGTGAAATCAATTGATGCGATTCCTGAGAAACAGGAAGCGAAATCTGGTGCCCATATCGAAATTTAAATAAAGCCTCATGTTAAACGCTTTTCCTTTCATGCCAAAATCAAGCAACTGCACAAATATAACTATCCGAGAAATGTTTCCACAGAAGACGGAATGTGTGACACCGAGATCCGAAGACGCATTGGGATGGCCAAATATCTATTCCAAAAGCCAAGCGGAGTATTACAAGACAGAAAAAAAAGATAATCAGAATCCAAAAAAAAAGGAGAACGTTAATGTTACGTGATATATGTCCTCTTGCATGGCAGTGTTGGCGAGACGATCTCCTCGAAGATGGAGAAGCAATTGGAAGAAACACAAACGTGGTTCTACAGAAGTATGCTGAGGATAACTTGGAACGAACAAGTAAAAAACAATTAGAAGAAAATTAGAAAAAAAAAGGACTGTTAAACATAATATCAGGAAGAGAATGTTGAAAATTCTTGTGTACATAATTGTTATGGGATCTTACCAATAATAATAATAATGGACTATTCCATATTTAATAAATACAGCGCCTCAGGAGTAGACAGGGAGTCAGTCAGCAGTTCACTTTTGAATAGACTGTTCGGTTAAACTCTCTTCCTACGGGCGGGAGGAACCCGAAGGAGGCTGCGCCGAAGGGCGGAGTCTCCTTCGGGAGGTAAACCGGCCCTGGACCCGTTTATACGGGTTCCCAGAACACGTTTATAAAGGCCTTGTGGGTTCAAATGTCAGTCAGCAGTTCACTTTTTTTGAATAGACTGTTCGGTTAAACTCTCTTCCTACGGGCGGAGGAACCTGAATGAGGCTACGCCGAAGGGTGGAGTCTCCTTCGGGAATAAAACCGGCCCAGAACACGTTTATAAAATGGGCTATTTTTTGCCGAGCCTAATGGCTCGGAATACCCCTTAAAAAGTTGACACCCTCGGGGGGGGGACTGAATATCGTCAGTCGAACAGACTGCTCGGTTTGAACTCTCTTCCTACGGGCCTGACCGACTGTTCGGTTCCTTCGGGGGAATCTCCCTGCCTTCGGGTTCAAATGGAACCCGAACGAATGCCCACGTTAAAAGCTACCCCTCGGGGGGCGGAGTCTCGTTCACTTCCTGGACTGTTCCGGTTGGAATCTCCGTCCTGAACCCGGTTATACGGGTTCAATGGGGAGGTAACTATTTTGAACGCCGGGTTCAATGCCCACGGGCCCACGGGCTCGGAGAACCCACAATAAATAATCGACCTTGTGTCACATGATGCCCCAGTAGGGAGTGGGGTGACTGAATATCGTCAGTCGCTCACTTCTGAATCGACTGTTCGGTTGAACTCTCTGCCTTCTGTCTATTGTCTGTGAGATATGTGTATTAAGCGAGAACGGAGTTTCATTTCGTCTTGCATAAAACGACGGTCGTGGTGAAGCAGTAGTGTCTGCAGTAACAATTCGCCTTGTCTTTCCCCGTAGAAAATTATTTTCTTTATTGTGAAAATGAACGGGGAACCATAGACTCTCTTTCTCTTTTTATATAGAAATATTGTAGGACATTGTTACTTTTTTCCGTTTTACATTCGGAAATATGTACAATAAACAAAGACCAAAGTGATTTATGTTTTATTTACACCTGCGTTGGAAGATAAGCATGTGGAAACACAGCAAGACGCACGTCTACATACAAAGAGAGAGAGAGAGAGAGAGAGAGAGAGAGGGTGGAAGAGAAAGAATGTGTGGGTGGGGGTGGGGAGACAATACAAACAGAGACACAAGGTTCCTATTTGGATTCTTGTATTAAATGATACATGTTTTGATGGAGGTAAATACATTTACAAGCACAGCAAACACACTCTTACTGACACATAGCGGCTTGGATTGAGGAATCGGAGAATCGGAATCCGTTACATTCACTTACGTGCTAATACCCTTGGGAAAGGTATCAATCCTCTTCCTCTCCCTCCAGCTATGGGTGAAATAGCAGGACAGACTGGGTTCTATAGCCTCGGATGGCAACTGGCCTAGGAGAATGACAAGTCTGAATTCAAAACCTGCGGAGGGTCGTTTGGGAACCTTGTGGCATTCGCTGCACCAGGTCTCTGTATTCGTCCCTTCAAAAAGTGTGGATGGTCCTGCACGAGACCTTCACCACTATAATCAAAATCTCATGTGCCGGTGTCGGGCTGTCGGTTTCCTAGGAACTGATCTGCTTGACCCTCGTACGTCGAATTCGACGGGAGAGTCGATTATATAGATAGATAGATAGATAGATAGATAGATAGAAACATCTTAGAACATGTAGAGTGTGCGATGGATAAATTGTCGTCTAAGTAAAACAAAAATGAAGAGCACACGGACATCTCATTTTAGCAGATATATTTACAAAAATTGCACTGAATTATCTTTACATACTAAAAAGTACATTTCTTCCATAAAATCGTCATTGGCTTCAGCAGTGGCCTCCAAATGACTTCGTAACCTCCTGCACCTCTTCTGGACGGTCTCCTTGTTTAAGCTGCTCATTGCTACCATAAACCTATCCTTCAGTTCATCTTTGGTGCTAGAACGAATTTTGTTGGTATCTCGCTCAAGGCGTCCCACACACATAATAATCAAGTGGGGGTTCAGCCTGAGTAGATAGGCGTCCAAATGTGGTCATTAAAATTGTCTGAGAACCATGACTGAGTTCTCCTGCTTATTTGGCTTCGTACAGTTTCCTGTTGCCATACATAGTGTCTTTCCTCAGCCACCCTCGTGACCCAGAGTAGAACTACCATCTTAAGGCACTTGGTGTAGGCATTCGTATCGAGTCTGACTCCCTGTGAGAAGATGAAAGGAGGAATAGTGATCATTCCAATCACCATGCTGCACTGTCCTCGGATTGACATACAAAACACTCTGAAATATTCGTATTGGAGATTCCGGAGCGAATGCCAACCAGAATAGCGTTACCTTTCTAAATTTACGGCGGTGTGAATTGCGTCATTGTTCACTTCTTCTTACAGACGGTACCCATCTAACCTTACTATACCACGCAGTCGACAAAATAAAAAATAACGGTCATGCGCGAAAATAAAAATATAAAATATATCCATCGCACCCGATAGATAGATAGATATGAACATAAATTTGATAGATAGATAGATAGATAGATAGATAGATAGATAGATAGATAGATATGAACAGGTTTAAAGATATAGAAAGATAATTATTAAAACAAAACATCTTATTAAATAAGATTTAAGATAGATAGATAGATGTTTACATAGATGGATATTTAAATAGATATGAACCGGTTTAGATAGATAGATAGATAGATAGATAGATAGATAGATAGATAGATATGAACAGGTTTAAAGAGATAGAAAGATAATTATTAAAACAAAACAACTTATTAAATAAGATTTAAGATAGATAGATAGATAGATAGATAGATAGATAGATAGATAGATAGATAGATAGATATGAACAGGTATAAAGAGATAGAAAGATAATTATTAAAACAAAACATCTTATTAAATAAGATTTAAGATAGATAGATAGATAGATGTTTACATAGATGGATATTTAAATAGATATGAACCGGTTTAGATAGATAGATAGAAAGATCGATAGATAGATAGATAGATAGATAGATAGATAGATAGATAGATAGATATGAACAGGTTTAAAGAGATAGAAAGATAATTATTAAAACAAAACATCTTATTAAATAAGATTTAAGATAGATAGATAGATGTTTACATAGATGGATATTTAAATAGATATGAACCGGTTTAGATAGATAGATAGATAGATAGATAGATAGATAGATAGATATGAACAGGTTTAAAGAGATAGAAAGATAATTATTAAAACAAAACATCTTATTAAATAAGATTTAAGATAGATAGATAGATGTTTACATAGATGGATATTTAAATAGATATGAACCGGTTTAGATAGATAGATAGATAGATAGATAGATAGATAGATAGATAGATAGATATGAACAGGTTTAAAGAGATAGAAAGATAATTATTAAAACAAAACAACTTATTAAATAAGATTTAAGATAGATAGATAGATAGATAGATAGATAGATAGATAGATAGATATGAACAGGATTTGATAGATAGATATGAACAGATTTAGATAGAAAGATAATTATTAAAACAAAACATCTTATTAAATATGATTTAAGCTGCAAAGATAGATAGATAGATAGATAGATAGATAGATAGATATATAGATAGATATGAACAGGATTTGATAGATAGATAGATAGATAGATAGATAGGTAGGTAGATAGATATATATATATGAACAGGTTTAAAGAGATAGAAAGATAATTATTAAAACAAAACATCTTATTAAATATGATTTAAGCTGCAAAGATAGATAGATGGATAGATAGATAGATAGATAGATAGATGTTTACATAGATATTTAAATAGATATGAACAGGTTTAGATAGATAGATAGATAGATAGATATGAACAGAATTTGATAGATAGATATGAACATATTTAGATAGATAGATAATTATTAAAACAAAACATCTTTTTAAATATGATTTAAGCTGCAAAGATAGATAGATAGATAGATAGATAGATAGATAGATAGATTTGAACAGGATTTGGTAGATAGATAGATAGATAGATATGAACAGGTTTAGATAGATACATAGATATTAAAACAAAAATATTCTTAGTAAATAAGAATTAAGCCGGTGAATGCATATATATCTTTAATAATATTTTTGAATATCCAGGCCGGTAGATGTAAATAAATATACTGTTTAATAAATAGTCGGAGCACTTAATGAAATACGGGTATCCACTGAAAATAACGTTTAACTAATAAAGTCTGTCGGATTATTAAATACAAAATCCATTACATCTTTAGAAATTGCTTTGTTTATATTAAGATACATAACTTCGCAATCGCCGTTACACAAGACGATTTTAAGCATCCAGCTTAACAAAGAATATCAACATACAGACATAGGAATTTTAAATACAACACAGGCAACACGTCGCTTCTTGGTAATGAATATCAAAGTCGAATGTACTTGATCAAAAATAAAATATAAACTTCGGACAGTTTTTCTACAACATAATACTCAACATCTTATCCGAAAATTGGAAAAATATAAAGAATTAAATGTCTTTAATTTAACTAGAAAATTAAATTCGAAGCTTTCAGATTCCATTTTTGAAACATGGTTAGAACTGTGTAGCGGATAAACATATTTTAAATCAATTAATTTACAATATTAATGCTCTGTAAATTTACATTGAGCACTATTTTGTAAAAATAAAAATATCTAGAAGAACACCGGATTATATATCTTACTGTTCTTACTTTATATATATATATATATATTGTTTTAATCCTGTAATACGTATGTTGGTTTTACAGGAACGATGATGATATTTTGGGTTACGTTTCAATTGAACAAATATAGTTCAATATCAGAATATTTAAAAGGACACTCACGTCCACATTTACAGTTTAGACAGATATTAATCGAAAATACACCAGTGCTCAATAAAGATAATAATATGTAAAAACTTAAAATTCTAGAAGAAATTTATGTAAGAGAATTGTAACCAAAATATATAGTCAACTAAAAGTATAGCAACAGAGTTTTTAAATGGCTGTTGCAGCAAAGTGCTGTATAAAATATACTAAATTAAAATATTACAATTTCAAAATAAATAATCTTTATTTTTTTTAGTATCTTTAAAACAAAATACATAAGTTGCTTTCCTTGCTGAGAGGTAATAATATTTTGAAATTACAATGTGAACACATGACACATTCATAGATATACTGTCCTTGAAGATTGTCTAAGATGAGAATGAAAGTACTTGTGATAATAAAAATTATTTGAAAGGAAATTTTGGAAAATTTCTAAATTAACGTTCTACAGTCACCAAATAAGTAATTCATGGTCTTGAAAGGATTTAAACTAAAATAAATAGACTTAATATGTCTAAATTATTTAACCGAACATGCTTGAATGAAAATATTCCGCTTAATATACATATGTATATATATATATATATATATATATATATATATATATATATATATATATATATATATATATATATATATATATATATATATAGAGAGAGAGAGAGAGAGAGAGAGACAGAGACCGACAGACAGACAGACAGACAGCGATAGATAGACAGATACACAGATCAATCAATCGATTGATCGATCGTTAGATAGATAGATATGAGCAGGTTTAGATAGATATATATGAAGAAACTTATATATATATATATATATATATATATATATATATATATACATACAAAGAGAGAGAAACAGATAGATATGAACAGGTTTAGATAAATGGATAGATATGGAGAGAGTTGAACAAGTTTAGATAGATTGATATGAACTGGTTTAGATAGATAGATACTTGAATGAAAATATGCTGCTTATATATATATATATATATATATATATATATATATATATATATATATATGTTGAAAGAGAGAGAGAGACAGCGACGGATAGACAGACGCATAGATCAATCGATCGATCGATCGATAGATAGATAGATAGATAGATAGATAGATAGATAGATAGATGATGACAGTCAGACAAACACGCCCATCTTGATTGACGGGAAACCAGATTAGTCGGAAGAGGAAAGCTGGCCGGAAAACGATCTTTTGCTCAAGATTCAAGCATTGCCTGCCTAGAAATAATAATCTAAGAATAGAGTTGCTAGACACTTCGACAGCCATGGAATTAGTCATAGACCGACGTCAAAATTCATTCTTTGTTTAGACAAAGGTTATCAAGTACTCGTTATCAATTGACGCTTCCATCATCGAACCAATAGATTACCTGTGGTCGTTCGTTTTTTTTTCTCTCTTATAGTCGCCTCTTGACTATATCAACTTTTGTCTGTTAAAATTGTATTTTACACACCCCTGTACACCTACACCAACATCTGCCCAAACACACACAGAAACGCATGCACACACACACACACACACACACACACACACACACATATATATATATATATATATATATATATATTTACACACATATAAACAGATATAGTGTGCGATGGGTAAATAGTCGTCATTTTAAATTTTAAATTTTGTGGATGCGCGCTTTTTTTGTTTTTTTTATTAAAAACCAGCAGAGTATTGTAGGGTCAGTTGGGCACCTTCTGTGAGGAAAAGAGCACACGAACATCTCGGAGTGTTTGGTGGCAATCAATGCAGATGATTCGAAAAGAGTTGGCGGAGACTACTGGTGATCCCATAGGCGCTTGGAGTGACCACTAGTGATGGCGACTCGGACTCAACAGGTAGGCCAGTATCAAGTGCCTTGAGGAGGTAGGGTCAAGAGGGTGGCTGCTTGAAGACCCTATGTCTGGTAACAGAACTCTGCTAGATTCGACACACGCAAGCGAACCCGCTACTTGCTGTCAGACGACGTCTGCGACCACATCTCCCTTTACATCTGTCTACCTAACTGGCCAGACTTCAACCATCTTGATTATTATGGGTTTGGCGCAGTTGAACGAGAGACCAACAAAACTCCTTGTAACACCAAAGATGAACTGAAGGCAAGGATTATGGTAGCGTTCACCAAATTAAACAAGGAGACCGTCCAGAAGAGTTGCAAGAGATCGGGGACCGTGATTTGTTACGGAAGCTATGATGACCAACAAAATTTCCTTTACTGAGAAGGTTTTCTTGGCTTTTGAACTCATAAAATCGTTTATTTTCCATTTAAAATCATCAGTTGATAAGACACCAGCAGTGTTGAATATAATTGGCATCTTTTTTGGTCATCTTATAACCTTATGAATTTGAATATAAGGTATATGTATATCTTATCAATTTGATTAAATATTGTTATCTCTGTTTGGTATGGTGTACTCTTTTAAGAATATTGTTTTGGTTATTGGAATTTTATTCCATGTGTACCAACCCTGTACTGTGTATATATATATATATATATATATATATATATATATATATATATATATATATATCTCTCTCTCTATATATATATATATATATATATATATATATATTACCTTTAGTGATTTAAACAAAAATATTTCTTTTATTGTTGCCATTTTTCCTCGGTACTGGTAAACAAGCAATCTCCTATTTAGTACCACGTACAGAATGAATAATATTTCCCAAATTCGCATATTTCAGAATAAGGACGTGGTTATCGATTTTAAAATCAAATTCTTCTCCCATTTTTCATTCATAACGAAATTATATATGCCCTCTGACCAATATTTGAAATTTACAAGACATGTCTGTGGCTTGTCGCATAATAAATTCTACCGTGTGTGTGTTTTTTTATTTTGCAATAATGATCACTCAGTACAAGGCCTAAGAACCACTCGAGGTAGAAGGTTAGACGAGTATATGTGGAGAAAATATCTGTTGCCCGTGGACTCGAACAGATTAAGAGTATAGGGCTCAAGGAAATATCCGGGTAGAAACAGCTCGAGTGTGCAACATGAAGGGAATGAAGATGGTTCGCTGCAATGTAGGTGGCATGGCGGATCTTAACTGTGAAGCTTAGAATTGGTGTAACAAAGAAATGTAGTTTACCTGAACTCTGTCCATGGAAATAGCGAGAGACTTACCAGGTTTCTTCTGTGCGAAAGGCTGTGGAAAATAATTCATCACCAACAAGGCCGCGTAGACACTTTTGGATTTTAACAAGATGATCTTTTCTTTTCGATCGCAATTTAGATATGTAGTTAATCAAATATTTTCTATGAAAATAGCAATAGAATAGTTAGTGGCTTGTAATGTTTCATTTGTGGGAAAGTGGTTGTAGTGTGGGAAATAATTAATCACCCAAAAAGCTTCGTAGAAGCTTTTGGTCATTAACATGACAATGTTTTTACTTCGAGTGTAGCTAAGGAATAAAGTTCATTTTAATATTTTCCACGGAAATAGCGATAGAGTGGCGAGAGGTATGCCATGTTTCGTCTGTCGGGAAGAGGTTGTAGGGTGGGAAATAATTCATCACCCACAAGTCCGCGTAGAAAAATTTGGACATGGATTAGATGAATACCCTATGAAGAAATAGAGTGATTTTGAGCATCAGTTGCTGTTAAAAAAAAAGGCAAAAAAAATTTACACAATGATCCAAGATGTGGCTTGTTAAAAACACAAAGGACTCATATAATTGTAGTCCGTGTGGTAACTCTGTTTCGCCCGGAGCGATGATTACGATTGCAGCCGATAGCAGAAGGACCGATTAAGACTAAAGGGACAATGCGTTAGTTTCTAACAGTGGATTCATAAACGGGCAACATTTTCTAGCTGTGTATACCCAGTATATTAACAGTTTAATTCCCGAAATGACCACATTGTGTCCTTGGGATAATTGGTCTGGGAAACACTTGTACTAGAGCACGTTGGAAAATATTCCAATTCCATTTTCTTGAGACGCAGACCCGGTGAGTCAGGCGTTGTTGAGCAGTGGAGTAAGTTATACGACTTTATGTTATACCGCCATGTTATACATGAAATAGATACCGCCATGTTATACATGAAATAGATCTAGAATGGCCGTCTAACATCAATTTCTGCATGGTAATGTTTGATAGTGAAATATTATTAGTGTTTAAAAAGGGCTTATAGTGAATACGCTTTGAAGAACTAGAGTGATTTTGAGCATCAGTTGCCGTTCAAGAAAGGGCGTGAAAAATTTACACCATGATGCAAGAAGTGGCTCGTTAAAAACACAAATGACTCATGCAACTGTAGACCGAGTAGAAAAATTATGACAGATTATTTACCGAAAAACTTTTTTGCATAGCTGGACATTATTTGACGGTGTCACCTTTAAATTGTTCCCCGTGTGAAGCTAGAGATGATACTATAAATTTACCGTTTTTGACGAAAAATAAGTACAGAGGGACTTCCTGTCACGAACGCCTCTCATAGCGGAAAAATCGGTACACGAACGGGTGACGAACGGCGTCTGGAATGTCGAACATGCAAGCCGGTGACAAGGTGGGCGATAAGCCGGGTTTATCAGCGGGAGAGCGTCAATTACGATGTAGGTTTTACTCTATATACCTCCCTGTTCAAATATGGCTTTCCTTCTATTGAATTTTCATTGTGTTTTGCGTGTGTGTGTGTGTGTGTGTGTGTGTGTTTTTTTTTTAAACAAATTATTGAATAAGCCAACTTATTGTTAAATAAACATTTCAAAACGTAGAGAAAAACAAACCTCGCTGGACAGATTTTAAATGAGACGAAGGCTCCGTTAATCTCAAGCAAAGTCGAGTGGTACTAACAAACAGAAAAAAAGAAAGAGAAAAAAACTTCAAAGTCAGATGATTTTTTTTTATGAAAGCTATAACATCTCCCCTTTTTCACGAACCCTCTATTACGCCATCAACTGCCCACCCCCTTACAATTAGGTAAAATTTAATTCATTAAAAATTTAACTAGTCATTATTTATAATAATGATAATATATTTATAATAATAATATTCATTATTTATTTTCGGAATCTTGTCCTCCTTTTTGTACACTCCAGCTTTAATCAGGAACATGTAGATCTTGGTAAATATGCATTCTTCTGCAAATTAACTGAAACAAAACAAATAATTCCCTTATTATTTACTTTTTCTGTATTTTTCCTTGAAATATGACCCAGGGTAGATGTTAGTATTTCGTATGTTCATTCCACAAAGTCTTTCTTTGCAAATTGACCACATATTCTCGATTGGATTGAATCAGGAGAGTTTCGGGGCCAGTTGATAATAATTTGATTTGCTCACTAGTAAGGGTTACCAGTTTCTGTGTACAGCATTACAATTTTCATATGCTTCCGCGGAGTAACGCCCATATCAACAATGGCCGTAGGACAACTAATCGCCAGTTGAGATAATAGTGTCTATACGGCATGAAAATCTAATGCATTCTCGGATGACGCAATATTTTTCATGGCCAAACAATTTTCATAATACACCCCAAAAGTAGATCCATATCACTGCAGACCACTGCAAATGAACTAACCTGAGGAATAAACAGAAATATATTGCACCCTGTCACTGCAGTGTTACTAAAACTGATGATATGGTAAAAGAAAGGAAACTAAAGCAGTTGTTTCCATTAATTTATGTAACCTGCAAAGGGTTGATAAGCCGTAAAAAACGAATCAAACAGTCAATGAAATCGTGATTAGCTACACAGGCATGTTTTTTGATTTATTTACTTTCTCTGGAGTATAAATGTATAGAAACTACCGTAGCCATAAATGAGGGATCAGTTTATATATTGATTTTAATATAGAATTGGTCCCCCACTTTATATCCACATTATAATTTCATGTTTGTTGATAAGCCGCAGAAAACGAACCAAACAGTCATTGAAATCGTGATTAGCTATACAGGCATGTTTTTTGATTTATTTGCATTCTCTGAAGTATACATGTATAGAATCTACCGTAGCCATAAATGAGGGATCAGTTTATATATTGATTTTCATATAGAATTGGTCCCCCACTTCATATCCACATTATAATTTCTTGTTTGCTGATAATCCGTACAAAACGAATCAATCAATGAAATACTGATTAGCTACACAGGCATGTCTTTTAGATTTATTTACATTCTCTGGAATATAGATGTATAGAAACCTCATTGGACACAAAGTGTGGGATCAGTTTCGGATTATATTGGTTACTTAATACCGAAGCATTTTTTGAGAATAATTATCATTTTGCTAACGAAAATTGCATTAACAGTTATTTGAGAATAACAATGACTTGTTCCAGATACAAGCCTTACTATTTAACTAAATCGTAGAGTACATAGATTCATAGTTTTTCTGTGAGTCGCGAATCCAGCTCGGATTAAATAAATTTACATTCTCTTAGGCCGGTTGCCACCGAAGGCTATAGAAGCCAGATAGTTACCCATAGCTGGGGTGAGAAAAAGAGAATACCTTTCCCAAGGGTATTAGCACGTAAATGAATATTATGGATCCCATTGGAATTCGAAATCAGCTTCCCGATTACCCATTTCGAGCCGTTTTCCATTACATCGCCGTGCCTAAATGAATGTACTTACAGTAATAGTAGTGGGAATATTAACTGTTTTCTCTATAAGGAATCATTTGGTATTCACTCTTAAAACATATTGGTAGCAAAAATACATTTCTCAAGTCCAGTAACTATTATTGCTCTTTCCATTATAAATGGCGGTTTCCTTGCCAACCTTTTGTTTTAGATGGTGTGTAAATGAAGAACATTTTTGGTCGTATTTATTTATTATCTCAAATAGGCACATCAAAAAACACATATTAGATAGGTTCAATTTTTTTTCTATTCTAAATTTTGAGTGAGACGAGGCTAGACGGTTTCAGCCATTTCTGTTTTTTAACACTGACATCTCATTTTAACAGAAATATTTACCAAAATGACACAACATATCTTGAGATATTAAAGAGTAAATTTATCCGATAAAATTTCTATTCGCTTCAAACATGGCCTCCAGACGACTTTGAAACCTCTTGAAACTCTTCTGGACGATCTCATTTTTAAGTCGGTGAATTCTTCCATAATCCTTGTCTTAGGTTAATCTTTGCTGCTACAAGGAGTTTTGTTGGTCCCCCTCTCTCTCAACATCGCCCCACACATAATAATCAGGAGCGGTGCAGTCTGGCAGGTTAGGTGGGCAGATGTAAGGGGTGATGAGCTTGCTGAAATTGTCTGACATCCTGGTTTGTGTGACATGGTCTAGAGTCTCGTTGACAGACATAGGGTTATACAGACATAAAAGCTGTTAGAATAAGTAGCAAAGACATCTTTCCTAAGAAGAAGAAGAAAAGAAAGAAGAAAACAGAAAGCTTTTAGAAGAAGAAGGAAGAGAAAACGGCTTCCGGAAGAAGATAAAAAAGGGAAGATTACTTCAAGAAGAAAGAAACGGAAACAGATTTTAGAAGAAAAAAAAAGTAAGATTTTAGAAGAAGTGGAGGAAACATCTTTCAGAAGACGAAGAAGAAAGAAAAGAAAAGAGCTTCTGAGAAGAGAAAGGAAAAAAATCTCTCAAGTGCAAGAAAAAATGAAGAAAGATTTTAGAAGAAGAGGAAACATTTTGCAGAAGTAGAAGAAGAAGAAGAAGAGAGAAAGAAAGACTGAAAAGAAAACAGCTTCAGAGACATATAAAGAAAGAGAATCTCTTCTAGAAGAAGAAAGGAAAGAAGAAAGATTTTAGAAGAAGAGGAATCATTTTCCAGAAGAAGAAAGAAAGAAAGAAAAGAAAGAAAGAAAGAAAGAAAAGAAAGAAAGAAAAGAAAGAAAGAAAGAAAGAAAGAAAAGAAAACAGCTTCAGAGAAAAATAAAGAAAAAGAGTCTCTTGTAGAAGAAGAAAGAAAAGAAGAAAGATTTTAGAAGAGGAAACATTTTCCAGAAGAAGAAAGAAAAGAAAGAAAGAAAGAAAGAAAGAAAGAAAGAAAGAAAAGAAAACAGCTTCAGAGAAAAATAAAGAAAAAGAATCTCTTCTAGAAGAAGAAAGAAAAAAAAAAGAAAGATTTTAGAAGAAGAGGAATCATTTTCCAGAAGAAGAAAGAAAGAAAGAAAAGAAAGAAAGAAAGAAAGAAAAGAAAGAAAGAAAGAAATAAAGAAAGAAAGAAAAGAAAACAGCTTCAGAGAAAAATAAAGAAAAAGAATCTTTTCTAGAAGAAGAAAGAAAAGAAGAAAGATTTTAGAAGAAGAGGAAACATTTTCCAGAAGAAGAAAGAAAGAAAAGAAAAGAAAAGAAAGAAAAGAAAAGAAAAGAAAACAGCTACTGTATCGGTGCCTTGCCAGCTGCTTTTCTATATTCTTCGAAATCTAAGAAAAAAAATCGCTTCGTACTTGGAACAAATTTGAAATAAAATTTGGCCTCATTCAAATCAATGTTACTCTTTGTTTTGACTTCCGTTAATTTGGGGGCAAATATGTTTTTTTTCCTTTATTCTTGCACGCAGTACTGAATGAATGAAAGTTTTTGTAGAGAATAAAATCTTTGTGCGCTAAAACCCGTCTTCTTTCTCCTCATCGTCTCACAATATTTCAATGTCCTTCGACTGCACAATTTTCGACAGAAATTCTTACCATCACGTGTAGGAATTTCTTTTTTGCATAAGATTTCTTATTACTTAAAAGATTTTACACTGTGTAGTAGAAGTACATCCAATTAGTATCTATCACATATACCTCCAAGTAGTATCTATCACTCATCCCTCCAGGTAGTATCTATCACATATACCTCCAAGTAGCAATATAGCACACATTCCTCCAAGTACTATCAATCACATATACCTCCAAGTAGTATCTATCACATATACCTCCAAGTAGTATCTATCTCTCATCTCTCCAGTTAGTATCTAGCACATATACCTCCAAGTAGTATCTATCACTCATCCCTCCAAGTAGTATCTATCACATTTACCTCCAAGTAGTATCTATCACTCATCCCTCCTAGTATCTATCGCATATACCTCCAAGTAGTATCTATCTCTCATCCCTCCAGGTATTATCTGGCACATATACTTCCAGTTAGTATCTATCACATATACCTCCAAGTAGTATCTATCACATTTACCTCCAAGTAGTATCTATCACTCATCCCTCTAAGTAGTATCTATCACATATACCTCCAAGTAGTGTCTTTTACATATACCTCCAAGTAGTATATATCACATTTAACACCATTTAGTATCTATTACATATACCTCCAAGTAGTACCTATCACATGATGGATAGAGAATACGGCCATTCTTTATCTAGCTAATTTCTTACCGTTACGTTGGAAGTATTTCTGGAGGTCTTATGGGCAGAAAGTGAAAATTCTAACCACTTGGTCACGTGCCTATACGGCTCAGTTTCGAATCGCACCATGGTCGATTTGTCAGGATGAATACTTCTTGGTGTTATCAGTCTGGGGGGTGGGGCGATCCAACCGTGCGGCACATTTGGGAAGTGCCGGAAATTCATACCACGGGTAGACCCAAGCATTGTGAAAGAAATCGGGTAGACGGAACTCTTGGTTTCTTTAGCTAATTCATGAGGAATATGTCATTTTAGTTTAAAATCGATTTCATCATGATACTTCTCTTAAGCTTTGAGAGTAATTATACATTCTTATTGTTCAAATTAAAGTCCAGTAGTGTTAGAAAAACCCTCGGAGAATTCCAGTAAGATATCTTTAATCATTTCTAAGATAGTACGGTTCAGAGCTCAAACTAACAATTAAACATTTTTGCTATCACTTTTATTTTAAGATAAATTTCTATATACTATATTTGTAGATATAAGTTCTCAATACCAAGCATAGAACTGGTGTAAAATTAAAATTTGACACACACATATATATATATGTGTGTGTGTGTGTGTGTGTGTTATGGGACCTTACCCATAATACCATAATAGACTATTCCATACGTAATAAATACTGCGCCTCAAGAGGAAGCAGGGAGTTCAGTCCGAAGTTGGGCGACCGGCTGATCGGTTGAACTCTCTGCCTTCGCGCGGGGAGGAACTCGAACGAGGCTACGCCGAAGGGCGGAGTCTCGTTCGGGGAGGTAAACCGACCCTGAACCTGTTTATACAGGTTCAAAGGGCATTTTTTGGCCGAACCCACGGGCTCGGAGATCCCACGTTAAACCGGCCTTGTGCCACATTATACCCTCCTGGTGGGGGTGACTAAATACCGTTTAGTCTGGTCTGGAGTGAGGTCCGTCAGAAGTCCGTCAGAAGTCCGTCAGGAGTCTGTCAGTCAGTCAGAGCGAGTCAGAGCGAGTCAGTCAGTTGAGTGAGGAGTCGAGTCAGAGGCATTCCGAAACAGAGTCGCGTTCAGACAATTACTACAAGACATTGGAATAGTGATACTGGTCGAGACTACATTGTTCTCCCTACTAAACCTGATTGTTCGTACTAACACTTTCTACTTCTCTGTATATATTCCTGTTTGTAATATATCTGTGTTATTCCATATCCGTGTTCGAGTTCTTCATTATTGGTTCTACCTTGGACCATCACCGTGGTACAAGGACATGGACCATAACAATATATATATATATATATATATATATATATATATATATATATATATATATATATATATTATTTAATATGCGTAGTACAAAACAGAACCAACTTAACAAAATCGGTGATGAAAGACCCACACAAATAGGAGTGTGTGTACAAGTATACAGATGTGTATGTGTGTGTAAGGAAGTGTTAGTTCGTACATCCCCACCTGCCCCTTCTTGAAAGTGCATCGCTACATATAGTAAACGCTACGGTCTTGTCACCAAAATAGAATTACACTTGCTTATCTATGTATGCTCGAACGCATGGATGTGTATCTGCGCCTAATCCCAGATGGTTTAAATGGGTATGTGTGCGTGTGAACTAAAATGCGTACACCTTTATGTATGTATGTATGTATGTATGTATGTATGTATGTATGTATTCGTTCGTAGGAGTGGCATTCCAAACGGAAACGGAGGAGAATTTCCCCCTCCCAGCCCGAAACATAATCAAACACAAACAAGCATAACTAGATCCAATTTTTAAATGGATCTTCTGAATCGAAAAAAAGCGTGAAACCCACGGTCGCAAAAAATCATATCCATACAACTGATGATATATATATATATATATATATATATATATATATATATATATATATAAGCAAATATATGGATATAGATCCGACAGTATGAAGAAAAGTATATACGGAAAAAAAAAATCCTTATATACAATTATGCTGTTTTAATCTTCATATGTTCTTATGTACATCGTCTTTGTCATGTTGTATTGATAATGTTATATTTATGAATATGTCCTGAAGATGGTTTATTAGACCGAAACGTCCGACGTTGACATATTAACATTAAAACAGCATAATTGTATATAAGGATTTTTGTTTGTTTTTTCCGTATATATTTTTCTTCATATATATATATATATATATATATATATATATATGATGAAATATAGTTTAAGATGTGCTATATTTCTGTGATAAAGTGCTCAATATCAGAGATAGAGCGTGTGTAAATATAAAAGTGAACATTGAAGGCGACAGTCTGTTTCATACTAGATGCTATCATCAGGCCACGAGTGCTGTTATTTTTCTCGGCTAACACTTAGAGGCGACAGTCTGCTTCATGCTTCTAAAGAGTGATGTTATTTTTCTGGGCTAGCTGAGAAAAATAACAGCACTCGTGGCCTGTTGATAGCATCTAGTATAAAACAGACTGTCGCCTCTATGTTGATTTCTATGTTCACTTTTATATACATACATATATATATATATATATATATATATATATATATATATATATATATATATATATATAATGTACACCATTGTGGAAATTAATTGAAGCAACCGCTTTAGTTTCCCTCTTTTACCATACGGTGAGTTTCAGACCTCCTGGAGTGACAGTGTGTAATATGTCTTTTACCCTGGATTAGGTCTGCAGTAATATGAATCTATTTTCGGCATCTATGATTAAATTTGTTTGGCCTTGAAAAATGTTCTGTTACCCGTGATTGCATCAGATTTTTATTACGCCCAGATATTATTGTCTCGAATCTCGATTAGTTGTCCTACGGCCATTTTGACGCTGTGGACGTTACTCCGAAGAAGCGTATGGAAATTGTAACGCGGCACGAACACACTAGCAAGCCTTACCAGTGAGCAAATGAAATTACTATCGACTGGCTCGGAAACTCTCCTGATTTAAATCCAATCGATAATCTGGGGTCAATCTGCAAGGAACGACTTCTTGTAATGGACACACGAAGTACTAACATCTGCACTGTTCCATGTTTTACTGGAAAAAGACGAATGAAATAGTAAATAATAACGGTGTTATTTGTTTTGTTTCAATTAATTGGCACAAGGGCGTACATGTGGCCACGTATAGTACGGCTCAAGTGTTACCCTTTTCGATTTGTCAGGGACGTGTCTTCTTGATATCATCGGCCTGGGGATGCGTTCCCAGCGTGCAGCACTGTTGGCACGTTAAACCCTACCACTGGCTGGCCATGGAATTGTGGGTGAGTTTAAACATGTTACGTGTGATATTTGTTCTCTTTTGTCATTCAATTACCCATCTTCGTCTGAATATAAACAAGATTGTAAAAAGATAATAGCAAGAATTAGATTCTATGTGACAAGTTGTCAGCATAAACCAATTATGAAACCATCAACTATAATTATTTTTAAATAAATACGATGCCAGCAGTTTTCTAAAACGTTATGAGTGCCTGCGTTAAAAAACAAAAACAAAAAAAAACTTGTTTAAGTCTTGCAGAAGTCCTCTTTATTCATCGTTTTAACTTAACTGCCTCCAGGACACAGACAGCCCACTCGACGCAATAGTCGTTTCAACTTAACAAGTCTGATCATAATTTCCATTTAAAAAATATGCCTTCTCTCTTTCCCTCTTCTTTTTTTTTTTACTAATGTTCCCCAACTACAAGATCCAAGAGCCACTCAAGCTAGATGCTTACTGCGTGGTGTTCTATCAACGTAAGAAAGGACAAGAGGTTAGGTTCGTAGGGCTATGCTGAAAAGACAACAGCTAACTCAAGCTTGAAGATGTCAAAATTTAATTCATTAATAAAATTTCGCGTTTGGTTTGGTTTATTTTGTTTTGTGGCATGTCAACATCTCGATGGGTTATTTAATGTCGACAAGATTTTTACAATAGGTTCGTATGAAAAGAATATGTATTCTTTGTAAGAAATCAATTTGTAGGAAATCAAGTTTCATTGATGTATTTTTGTAAAGAGGGTTTTTGTCGAGAGTCAAATGTATTTCTGGTAATAATATCCTTTTTTTTCTTCAATAATACATTGGTGGTAATTTTTAAAGAAGTTTTACTGAAAATGTAAGCAGAGTATACACTTCTACTTAAGATCCGAAAGTGACATTCGGAACTTCTTAGGTATATAATCAAGAAAGAGGGCTTGGAAAATACGACACTCAGAGGACAGACTAAAGGGAAGAAAGACAGAGGAAAGCAACGCATGACCCCTACCTAACGAGTTTGAGTAAATGGATGGCAAAATAGGCACCAGGAAGAAAGATGAAATAAAAATTTATTAAGACTTACAAAGGATAGAAAATTCGTAACCGGCCTTTCTGGTTTTTTCTTTTTTGACCATATTTTTTGTCTTCTTGTAGTTGACAGTTAGTCCTTCCATCTGGCTTTCTTCTACCACCCGATCTAAGAGAGGGGGGCTTTCAGCATTATTTTCCAATTCGGCCATCAACACAGCAAGGTTAGATAGCAGTAAGATTGGTGGGTGGTAGACAGTGTAAGTGAAGGAGAATTTCGAATTTACGACCCTTAAGAAGACAATAAGAAATTTTCTTTTCTTTTTAAGTGCCACGTCCTTTCAGGGCGTAGGCGACCATGGCTCTCCATCTCCCGCTGTCCCTTGCAGGTATTAAGAAGTTCCTTTTCTCTGCCATCTCCCCCAGACCACGTTCTGTCATCCACTTGCTGAAGCCAGCTCAAGTGCACATGTTAGCCCTTCGTATGTCTATTTCCCGAAGACGTTCCTTTGACCACATATTCTCGATTGGATGTGTTGTCTTCCTTTGTCTCTTTTTCCCTCTATTTGAACTGTGAGTATCAGATTCTCCTGGCCTTCCTTTCTCATTATGTGTCCCAGAAACTTCAGCTGCCTCTTCCTGATATTAAGTATAAGACTCCTTCTTGTTTGCAACCTCTCTAAGATCTCATCGTTGCGCAGACCGTCAGTCCATGACATCCTTAGCATCCCTCTATAAAACCACATCTCCGTCACCTCGGGTCTCTTCTTCATCTTTGAGGAAATCGTCCAACATTCGTTGCCGTAAAGAAGGATAGATATCACGTAACAGCTCACTATTCTTTTCTTTGTTACCAAAGACATGCATAATATTAGGTTGGTGCGAAAGTAATGACGTAATAATGTCGTTTTTTTGACGTATTTTTAACGTTAAAAAAACGACATTAATACGTCATTATTTTTGCACCAACCTAATATCTTTAGGAATACACTCTGGAATTGATTTGGTTTTCTCGGTGATAATTAAAAAAAAAAACGCAAAACAATCATGCTTTTAAAATCGGTCTTTCTCTGTGCCGCGTCCTTTCAGAACTTCCTTCCCATACCACTTTCTGTCATCCACAACATTTACCCATCAGTCATTTGTTCTGTGTTTGTATCATTGTTAGAAATAGTCCATCAAAATCTTATCTTTATGCTGGATTTTATTTAGACATTTCATGTGGACGAAGAATACTACTTGCTGTGTTCCATCAGGATTTGGACGATCATGGCTCTCCACAATTTCCTGTCCTTTGTTGGTCTTAATAAATGTTATCTTTTTGCTATCTCTCCCAAAACCTGTCTTGCCATCCATTTGATCAAGCTCGTTAGGTAGGGGTGATGTATTGCATTCCTCTGTCCGTCTTGCCTTCAGTCTGTATTGTGTGTGTCAAAATTTCTAAGCCTTTTTTACTAATTTTGAAAAAAAATTATTATCAGCAAAACGTTAAAAATATCACAAGCAATAATTTTTTTGAAAAAAAAAGTATTACCAACAATATATATCACTTTCGACAAAAACCCTCTTTGCAAAAATACGTCAATGGAACCTGTTCCACAAACAGATTTCTTGCAAAGAATAAATATTCTTATACATACGAATCTATCCTAAGAATCTTGTCGGCATTAAATAACCCATTGTGGTTAATATGTTGTAAAATAAAATAAACCAAACAAATCAAAACCTTTTTTTCACAATTGATCTTAGAAAATGATTATATAATACTAACTGGCATTAAACTGGATTCCACACTTGCAGACCAGAACCATGTAAAACATTGTGGTTCATCATCTGGTTTGCATAATTCCTTTACTCATCAGTCATTTGGCCATACTTGTTAACTTGATATGTGTTTGTATCATTGTTATAAATAGTCTATCAAGATCTGGATTTTATTTAGAAATTTAATGTGGACGGAGAATGACTTGAACTGCTTAAGTTCAAATATCTGTTTTAACATAAAAAACAACCGTGACACCAAGATTCGAACACGCATTGGGCAAGCGAAAGAGCCAATTCAAATGCTGAACAAGGTGCTGAGAAACGGAGGAATATTGTTAGTAACAAGGAAATGATATTATTTACATTGTTCGGACTCGTGTCCTCATCATTATTGCCATATTCACGACGTTTCGGCCGCAGGGCAGTGGTGAACAAAAACATGGATAGTTGAGTTAAAGGAAGAATGCTGAGACACTCTGGCGAGGCATGGCACTTAAAACTAGAACAATCTACCCCGGAGTATAAAATAAAGGGTTCAGCTCGAAATTCCAATCACTCGAAGATGGCCGGAGCGTACAACGACCGAAAAGTCGTGAATATGGACGTAAAGATGAGGACAACAGCCCGAACGATGTAAATAGTGTAAATAGTTACAATACCTCATCTCAGAAATATAGACCGCTCTTGAAGAAGACCGGGGCATACAACGACCGAGATGTCGTGAATATGGAAAAAAGATGAGAAAAACAGCCAGAATAATGTAAATAGTGTAAATAGTTACAATACCTCATTTAAGAAATATAGACAGCTCCTGAAGAAGGCCGGAGTATACAACGACCGAAACATCGTGCATATGGAAATAAAGATGGGGACAACAGTCGGAACGATGTAAATAGTGTAAATAGTTACAATACCTCATCTCAGAAATATAGACAACTCCTGGAGAAGGCAGCATACAACGACCTAAACTTCGTGAATATGGAAATAAAGATGGGGACAACAGTCGAAACGATGTAAATAGTGCAAATAGTTACAATACTTCATCTCAAACATATAGACAGGCATGAAATGAATGAATGTTAGATTTTTATGTGGTCGCATTCTTCTTATATGACGGTGAATTTACCTAAGACGACGAAGAAATTAGACACAGCAGAAATGTGGTCCACAGAATGGTACTCAAACTTCCATGGACGAATCGAGTCAACATCAAAAAAGTCTTAAACAAAATGGCAACAGAAAGAATATTTCTTTACAGAATCAGGAAAAGACCACGGACGTAATGATGAACGTAGGTATATTGGGTGCAAGAGACAAAAGCGAAGGAAGCAAGGAACTTACTTGACGGACTTTTTTTTTGGTGGATGGATGGCGAGACGGGATGGGGAGGGGGCATAAAAATGGGTAAAATCTGTTAAAAGCTACCTGAGATTGGAGAAGTACGGTCGCCTATAACCAGAGATGACGCTGAACAGAGAAGAACAATAGTTAATGTTCTTTTAATTCGCGTGTCTCTTGCGAGTTCGCCATGTCATCTTGCGAAACATATTTCCACATTTCCTTCCACAAGACTCTGAATTCGGATCGGAGGAACTAAAATCAACCAAAGCGAAAAAAAAATTCTAACTATCTGGGACGTGTTCTAACAGAAGATGGGAAACGCGATACCGAAAAATCACAAGACGCAATCGGAGAGTCAAATTCGTCCTCCAAAACTGAAGCAAAGTTACAGAAATAGAACAATTACGAATTGTGAAAAAAAAAAAAAAAATTCCTCATAGAAGAAGAGACTTGAAGAACAATTAATACATAAATTAACTTATAATGTTTAGATTATCCGTTTTCATCCCCTTGGGCTATGATTTAGATCATCGTTAGCAAAAGAAAAGCAGAAAGATTGGAAAGGAATAAGCATGAAAAACAAGAAGACACAATATATGGTTATCAAGAAAAGGCTGAGCCGAAAAGGCAAATTACAGACCGGGGATACTAAAATCAAGCAGGTAAAGAAATTTAAATAGAGTAGAATCCATGAAAACTGGACTAAGAAGGCCTTCCTGATATGAGGAATTGGTTACAAAGTCCGGATATGAGGGATTCCGGATATGAGGGATTCTGGATATGAGGGATTCCGGATAGGAGGCTTTCCGGATATGAGGAATTGGTTACAAAGTCCGGATATGAGGGGTTATATTTAGATTAAAATAAAAGAACTGAAATCAGGTTTAACATTTATTTTCAATGTTTTATAGTAAACAAAATAAGCTAATGGTGAGTGAAATATAACGGAATTGATTTTAAGGAAAAAGAACTAAATTATGTAATGTTAATGAAAATTCATTAAATTAAGTATGCCACGTATGCAAAACAAATAATGCGACGAGGATTTGTTTTATCGCTGTTGCATGATGATTCTTTCTCATCTAATGTCATTCACAACTTTTCCTGCATTTCGTTTTGCTTTTGTTCTTGAAATGTCTATATATTTGAGATGAGGTATTATGTACACTATTTACATTGTGTTACTGGATTTAACTAATGCCTTTATCCACTGTGCAATGTGTCCGTGAGTGACATGACCCAAACAGTGTGAGATCAATACCCAGTTAAGGCAGTGGGGAACTTGGAGAGGGGAATTAACAGGAGATAACTGATAACTAACATCCATTAGACATGGCACGTGGAACTAGAACGTTTCGGCCCTTCAGTATCTGTCTATATTTCTGAGATGAGGTATTATGTACACTATTTACATGATTCGGACTATTGTCCGCATCTTTGTCACCATATCTATTACAACGTTTCGGCCGTTGTATGCTCCGGCCTTCTTCAGGTCCTTAAGAACCCGTGGCACTGTGGATAAAGGCGTTCGTTAGATTCAGTGACATGACCCAAAGAGTGCGAGTTCAATACCCTGTTAAGGCAGTGGAGAACTTGGATAGGGGAATTAACAGCAGATAATATCCATTAAAAACATGGTACGTGGAACTACAACAATCTCCCTCAGTGAGCGAAATAAAGGGTTCTTTTCGATATTCCAACCACCTGAAGAAGGCCGGAGCGTACAAGGGCCGAAACGTTGTAATAAATATGGCGACAAATATGAGGACAATAGTCCGAATAATGTAAATATGTTCTTGAAATGTTTTTTTTGAAACTTTTTTTTTTTAAATGTACCTGCGTTATTGTAACCGTCATAGCTGAATGCTGGCTTTCTTTCCATAAAGCTGATAACATTTTCAATAGCTTTTTCCATTTCAGTCCAGGTTTCATCACAACCATGCATGTCGTTGCTATCTTGTTGCAGATGTGCCTCGTTGTCATCCTTTCCTTTTATTCCCATCATCTTTTGCATCAATGTAAGCCATTAGGGTGAAATAACAATAAGCAATTATCCAAAGTAAATTTCTTGAAAAACAGAAATTTCAAATCAGTTACACCTCACCCAACTAGTTCAAATATACACATCAAAATCATATCCGGATATGCGAGATTCCGGATACGAGGTAGTCCGGATATGAGGGATTCCGCATTTGACGCACTCAGGATACTGTATCTGGAGTTTAAGTGTTCTAAGAGAGGAAGGAAATTGCGACACTGTGATGCGAAGACGTATTGGGATGGGCAAAAATGCATTTCAAAAGCTAAGCAGGGTATTAAGAGACAGAAAAATTTCGTCACAAACAAAGAAATGTGTACTGAACTGTTACGTCGTATCTGTCAAACTATATGGCAGCGAATGGGAAAATCTACTCAAAGATGAAGAAGATACATGAAGCAACAGAAATGTTGTTCTACAGAAAGATTCTTAGGATACCATAGGCCAAACATGTGAGCAACGACGAGGTTTTAAAGAAAATGGAAGCAAAAAAAAAAAACTTATACTTAACATTATGAATAAACAGTTGAAATTCCTGGGTCACGTAATGAGGAAAGAGGGCTTGGAAAATCTGATACTCACAGGCTAAAATGAGAGAAAACGGGACAGATGAGAACACCGTGTAACATTCTTGATGGGCTTGAGCAAATGGATGGCGGAACAGGGTTTGAAAGCTAAAAGAGACAGGAAGCAGGAAACTGTGGTGGGCCTTATTCGCCTACGTTTCGGCCATTGCATTCTCCGGCCTTCTTTAGTTCTCAGTTAACTTCTCGGAATTCTGAATCCATCTCTCCGTTCCTTCCACGGGAAGAGATTTTTTTCTGATATTGCGTTCTACGCTAAAATAAAGCCCACGTTTTAGTCAACAGACGAGACGACGCAAGCCACCCTCTAACCCCGTCGCTGTTCCCATGGAGAATGTTTAGATAAAAGCAGTCAGGGTTAAGACGCAACCCGACACGCACATTGTAGCAAACCACCTTTATCCCCTTTGTATTCACTTGTAGAGATGTAAATTCCAATCGAGCAGCTTCTTACCACGAATCACTCTGCCTTGTGTAACCGACTACACAGTGTTTTCTTCTCCGATCTTAATCTTAATCTGATCACGTCTAGAGTTAATTTCGGTAATTATATGGAAACCAGTGTGACAATGTCATATGGTTGTAATCCTGGTATTTCCGGGTACGACCAGTAAATAACACAAAACATTGTCTATTAAACCAAATACAGTTTTATAGCAAGCATGCAACGAGAAAGACATGTACAAGTGTTCTTGGTGTAAGAATTATACGTATCTGAAACAGGTGTTCATACGGGAACCGGTGTGACAACGTCATAGGGTTGTAAGCCTGGTAGTTCGAGATACGACCAGTAAATAAACCATTTCTTTGTGTATTAAATCGAAAATAGTTTTATAGCAAACATGCAACCAGAAAGACATATACAAGTGTCCTTGGTGTAAAAATTGTTCCTATATGAAATAGTTAGTCACACAGAAACTGGTGTGACAACGTCATAGGGTTGTAAGCCTGGTAGTTCGAGATACGACCAGTAAATAAACCATTTCTTTGTGCATTAAATCGAAAACAGTTTCATAGCAAAACAGTAACCAGAAATACATATACAAGTGTCTTTGGTTTAAAAATTGTTCCTATATAAAATAGTTAGTCATACAGGAACCGGTGTGACATCGTCATAGGGTTGTAAGCCTGGTGGTTCGAGATACGACCAGTAAATAAACCTTTTCTTTGTGTATTAAAACGAAAACAGTTTTATAGCAAGTAAGTAACCAGAAAGACATACAAATTTGCTTGGTGTATGATTTGTCCCTATCTGAAATGTACAATAATTTGAATCTCTTTTCAGGTCAATGGACTTTCTTTGTGGTTGTGATACACACATATCTGCATAACCTGTGCTTCTTACACTCCCACCCTCTACCTCGAGTGATTCTTGTGTCTTGTACACCACTGTAAAAAAAAAAGGAGAAGAAATATATCTACTCTGCTAGGGAAACATGCATGTTTTCACTCAACTTTTTACTATAGTTTTTAGTTCAAAATCATTAGTAGGTTTACTAAGTACGACGAAATATCCCTGAAGAAGGCAGGTGTTCGATATAACGGCCGAAACGCTGTGAGTCTAAAAACGAAGTCGTGCATGATGGTACAAATAGCAAGGTATATAATGATGATAATTTCTATTCAAAAGTTTCGATGTATATTAATTTGGCTGTATGCAAATTTCTAACAAGAAAAAAAAAAAAATTGCGCGTTCCGTCTCAATAATTAAATAATAGCAAATGTCATATTTAATCGTCTTATTTTGTTATCGGATTAGCTATTTGACTTAACCACTCTTTGCTTTCAGTACTTTAGACTATTGAGGGCAAATTTTCTACCAACCACGACATTTGATTTGTTTTGCCGCCTTTCACCTTTTTAGCAAGCGAACACCAAAACCGAAATACTTTATTGAATTAGTCGGCAAATATCCAATTACAAACTGACTGGTGTTAAAGGCACGTTTTTTTTCCTCTCTCTCATGCTACATTGTTTCTCTTCTCTTCTTTTATTTATTTCTTTTTACTCTCTTCAAATAAGCCAGTTCTCTTTAAGTCTTGTTTATACAATTCAAACAAACCTGCGACGGTAAGAACTTGGAATTTGGCAGACATCATTGTGTGTTTTTGGTAGACCATATGATCAGTACATTTAAACGCTGGTATTCGATTAATTTTGACCATGATTAGTCCTCTTATTTTAACTAGATTTCTAATGGCTTTATTGAATTCTCGTGTTTCGGAAATTATTCTGTCCTCATCAATTTTCTCAAAGAATATTTCTATCACGGAGTAAGTCTCTAGGATCGTGCGGAAGTTAAACTCTGTAAGCCACCTATATTTTCGTAACCCAGAATAGATATGAGGTCAGGCTGCCGCTGGGCCAGTGAGAATCACTCCCTGAAGCATATAAAAGGGAGCAATGACTCACTTTTTTTCCTCTTTTTTCCCCGCCCAAACTCTGGCCACGGGGCACATTTTTTTCTTTTCTTTTTTTTTCATTTATTTTCCATCGGTTCGCCAGTCCCGGAATAAGGCGTATGGACGTCTCCCAAAATACAATATGTCTAATTTGATAACAAATCGACTACTTTTGTGGGAGTTAGTGTTGAAATAGAACAATTAGCATATATCTTTTAAGAATTTCACCCCAAAAAAGGCAATAAAGCCACTATGACGCAAGAAATAAGTGAAGGTTAAAGAATACGCCAAAAACTTAATTCAGGAGAGAGGACAATACAAAAAAAAAATACCTTAAAGATGCAGATGACGATTGTTGTTGCTTTTAAATTTTTGAGCCAGTGTTTTAACAGAGGACGGAAAATGTTAACCAGAAAAACGAAGGCATATTCGGATAGCCAAAGATGTTTTCCAAAAGCTAAGCAACGTATTAAGCAATGCAAAAACTTCGTTAGAAACAAGAAAATGAGTACTAAACTGATACGTGATATCTGTCGTATATAGCAGTGAGTGCTGGTTATTCACTTGAAAGAAGGAGAAGAGACTGAAGCAACAGAAATGTGTTTCTACAGATAGGAGCTGAGGTTAACAGGGACTAAATATGTGAGCAACGACGAGGTTTTAGAGAAAATGGAAACAAAAAGGAAACTTATACTTGAAATCAAGAAGAAAAGGTTGAAGTTTCGAGGACACAAAACAAATTGAGGGCAAAAGATACAGAGGAATGGATACTGGATAGACTTGATTAAAAGGGGGGTAGAATAGGGATTTGAGCTACAAGGGACAGGAAGATATGAATGGCCATGGTCGAAAGAAGAAGAAGAAGAAGAAGAAGAAAAAGAAGAAGAAAAAGAAGAGATGAGGAAAAAGTAGTAGAAGAAGAAAAAGAATAAATTAAAGAAAAACAAGAAAGCGACGAAGAAAAAGAACAATAAAAAAGAAGAAAAAAAAGAAGCAGAAATGGAAGAAGAGGAAGAGGAGGAGGAAGAAGAAGAAAAAGAAAAAGAAGAAAAAGAAGAATGAGGAAAAAGATTAGAAGAAGAAAAAGAATAAATTAAAAGAAAAACAAAAAACGAAGAAAAAAAGAACAATAAAAAGAAGAAAAAAAATAAAGAAATGGAAAAGAAAGGAGAAAGAAGAAAAAGAAAAAAGAAGAAAAGGAGAGATGAGGAAAAAGAGAAGAAGAAAAAATAAATTAAAGAAAACAGAAATAAAAAGAAGAAGAAAAAAGCAGGAAGAGGAGGAAGAGGAGGAAAGAAGAAGAAAAAGAAAAGAAGAAAAGGAGAGATGAGGAAAAAGAAGAAGAAGAGAAAAATTAAAGAAAAACAAGAAAAAAGGAAGAAGAAAAGAACAAAGAAAAAAAAAAGCGAAATGAAGAAGAAGAAGAAAAGAAAAAAAAAAAAGAAAAAAAAAAAAAGAAGCAAAAAAGAATAAATTAAAGAAAAAACAAGAAAGGACGAGGAAGAAGAAAAAGAAAAAGAAGAAAAAAAGAAGCAGAAATGGAAGAAGAAAGAAGGAAGAAAAAAGAAAAAAAAAAAGAAGAAAAAGAGATGAGGAAAAAGTAGAAGAAGAAAAAAGAATAAATTAAAGAAAAACAAGAAAGGACGAGGAAGAAGAAAAGAAAAAAGAAGAAAAAAAGAAGAAAGAAAGGAAGAGGAGGAAGAAGAAGAAAAAAAAAAAAAAAGAAAAAAAGGAGAGATGAGGAAAGAGGAAGAAGAAGAAAAAAAAGAAGAAAAAAAAGAAAATGGAAGAAAAAGAGGAGGAAGAAGAAGAAGAAAAGAAAAGAAGAAAAAAGAGATGAGGAAAAAGTATTAGAAGAAGAAAAGAATAAATTAAAGAAAAACAAGAAAGCGACGAAGAAAAAGAAAAAGAAGAAAAAAAGAAGCAAAATGAAAAGAGGAAGAGGAGGAGAAGAAGAAGAAAAAAAAAAGAAAAAAAGAAGAGATGAAAAAAGAAGAAGAAAAGAATAAATTAAAGAAAAAAACAAGAAAGGAAAAAGAAATAAAAAGAAGAAAAAATACAGAAATGGAAGAAGAAAGAGGAGGAGGAAGAAGAAGAAAAAAGAAAAGAAGAAAAGGAGAGATGAGGAAAAGAGTAGAAGAAGAAAAAATTAAAGAAAAACATAAAGGACGAAGAAAAAAAGAAAAAAAAAAGAAGAAAAAAAAGACGAAATGGAAGAAGAGGACAATAAAAGAAGAAAAAGAAGAAAAAAAAAAGAGATGAGAAAAGTAGTAGAAGAAGAAAAGAATAAATTAAAGAAAACAAGAAAGGAAGAAGAAAAGAACAAAAGAAGAAAAAAGAAGAAATGAAAAAGAAAAGAAGAAGAAAAAGAAAAGAAAAAGAGAGAAAAGGAAAAAGTATTAGAAGAAGAAAAAGAATAAATTAAAGAAAAACAAGAAAGCGACGAGGAAGAAGAAAAAGAAAAAAGAAGAAAAAAAGAAAAAAAAAAAAGAGGAAGAAAAAAAAAAAAAAAAAAAGAAGAAAAAGGAGAGAGGAGGAGGAAAGAAAAGAAAAAAAAAAAGAAGAAAAAAGAAAAAAGAAAAAGAAGAAAAAAAGAAAAGAAATTAGAAGAAGGAAAAGAAAAAGAATAAAAAAGAAAAGAAAAAAGGAAGAAAGGAAAAAGAGGAAGAAGAAAAAAAAAAAAATTAAGAAAAAAGAAAAGCAGAAATGGAAGAAGAGGAAGAGGAAAAAGAAGCAGAAATGGAAGAAGAAGAAAAAAGAAAAGAAGAAAAAAAGAAGAGATGAGGAAAAAAGTATTAGAAGAAGAAAAAAGAATAAATTAAAGAAAAACAAGAAAGGACGAGGAAGAAGAAAAAGCAAAAGAAAAAAAGAAGCAGAAATGGAAGAAGAGGAAGAGGAGGAGGGAAGAAGAAAAGAAAAAGAAGAAAAGAAGAAGAAAAAAGATATTAGAAGAAGAAAAGAATAAGAAGAAAACAAGAAAGAAAAGAAAAAAAAAAAAAAAAAAGAAAAAGAGGAAAAGAAAAAAGAAAAAAGAAAAGAAAAAGGAGAGAAGAGAAAAAAGAAAAGAAAAAGAAGAAAAAAGAAAAAAGAAGAAAAACAAGAAATGACGAAGAAGAAAAGGAAAAGAAGAAAAAAAGAAGGAAATGGAAGAAGAAAAGGAGGAAGAAAAAAGAAGAAAAAGAAGAAAAGAGATGAGGAAAAAAGTATTAGAAGAAGAAAAAGAATAAATTAAAGAAAAAAAAAAAGAAAAGAAGAAAAAAAAAAAGAAGAAAAAAATAAGAAAAAAGAAGAAAGAAAAAAAAGAAGAAAAAAGGAAGAAAAGGAAGAGGAAAAGGAAGAAGAAAAAAAGAAAAAAACAAGAAAGAAAAAAAAAAGAAGAAAAAAAAGAAGAGAAATGGAAGAAGAAAGAAGGAGGAGGAAGAAGAAGAAAAAAAGAAGAAAAAAAAGAGATAGGAAAAGTTAAAGAAAAAATAAATTAAAGAAAAACAAGAAAGCGACGAGGAAGAAGAAAAAGAAAAAAGAAGAAAAAAAAGAAGCAGAAATGGAAGAAGAGGAAGAGGAGGAAGAAGAAGAAGAAAAAGAAAAAGAAGAAAAAGGAGAGATGAGGAAAAAGTATTAGAAGAAGAAAAAGAATAAATTAAAGAAAAACAAGAAAGCGACGAGGAAGAAGAAAAAGAAAAAAGAAGAAAAAAAAGAAGCAGAAATGGAAGAAGAGGAAGAGGAGGAAGAAGAAGAAGAAAAAGAAAAGAAGAAGAAGAAAAGAATAAATTAAAGAAAACAAGAAAGATGAGGAAGAAGAAAAAGAAAGAAGAAAAAAAAGAATAAAATGGAAAGAAAACAAAGAAAAGAAAAGAAAAGAAGAAAAGGAAGAAAAAGAAAAGAAAAAAAGAAGAAAAAAAGAAAGCAGAAAAAGAAGAAAAAAAAGAAGCAGAAATGGAAGAAGAGGAAGAGGAGGAGGAAGAAGAAGAAAAAGAAAAAGAAGAAAAAGGAGAGATGAGGAAAAAGTATTAGAAGAAGAAAAAGAATAAATTAAAGAAAAACAAGAAAGCGACGAAGAAAAAGAACAATAAAAAAGAAGAAAAAAAAGAAGCAGAAATGGAAGAAGAGGAAGAGGAGGAAGAAGAAGAAGAAAAAAAAAGAAAAAAAGATGAGGAAAAAGATGAGGAAAAAAGAATAAATTAAAGAAAAAAGAAAAAAGAAAGAAAAAAAAGAAAAAAAGAAAAAAAAAGAAGCAGAAAAAGAAGAAAGAGGAGG
Organism: Acanthosepion pharaonis; assembly: GCA_903632075.3. Classification (NCBI taxonomy): domain Eukaryota; kingdom Metazoa; phylum Mollusca; class Cephalopoda; order Sepiida; family Sepiidae; genus Acanthosepion; species Acanthosepion pharaonis. The sequence continues at coordinate 1,367,814 of CAHIKZ030000521.1, read as the reverse complement.
AAGAAGAAGAAGAAAAGAAAAGAAAAAAAAAGAAAAAAAAGAAGAAAAAGAATAAATTAAAGAAAAAGAAAGGAAAGAAAAAAAGAACAATAAAAAAAAAGAAAAAAAAAGCAAAAAAAGAAGAAGAAAGAGGAGGAGGAAGAAGAAGAAAAGAAAAAGAAAAAAAGGAAGAAAAGAAAAAAATTAGAAGAAAAAAGAATAAATTAAAGTAAAACAAGAAAGAAGGAAGAAGAAAAAGAAAAAGAAGAAAAAAAAGAAGCAGAAATGGAAGAAGAGGAAGAGGAGGAAGAAGAAGAAGAAAAAGAAAAAGAAGAAAAAGGAAAGATGAGAAGAAAAAAGAATAAATTAAAGAAAAACAAGAAAAGAAGGAAGAAGAAAAGAAAAAAGAAAAAAAGAAGCGAAATGGAAGAAAAAAGAACAATAAAAAAGAAAAAGAAAAAAAGAAAAAGAAATGGAAGAAGAAGAAAAGAAGAAAACAAGAAAGGACGAAGAAAAAAGAACAAAAAAAGAAGAAAAAAAGAAGCAGAAATGGAAGAAGAGGAAGAGGAGGAGAAGAAGAAGAAAAAAAAAAGAAAAAAAGAGATGAGGAAAAAGTAGAAGAAGAAAAAAAATAAATTAAAAAAAAAAAAGAAAAAAAAAGAACAATAAAAAGAAGAAAAAAAGAAGGAAATGGAGGAAGAGGAGGAGGAAGAAGAAGAAAAAGAAAAAGAAGAAAAAGGAGAGATGAGGAAAAAGTAGTAGAAGAAGAAAAAGAATAAATTAAAGAAAAACAAGAAAGCGACGAAGAAAAAGAACAATAAAAAAGAAGAAAAAAAAGAAGCAGAAATGGAAGAAGAGGAAGAGGAGGAGGAAGAAGAAGAAAAAGAAAAAGAAGAAAAAGAAGAGATGAGGAAAAAGTATTAGAAGAAGAAAAAGAATGAATTAAAAAAAACAAGAAAGCGACGAAGAAAAAGAACAATAAAAAAGAAGAAAAAAAAGAAGCAGAAATGGAAGAAGAGGAGAAGGAGGAAGAAGAAGAAAAAGAAGAAGAAAAATTGGAAAATAATAATAAGAAGCACAATTAAAGAAGAAAAGGAAAGATTAAGAAGGACAAAAGATGGAAAAGTAAATAGAAGAAGAAAAAGAAGCAGAAGAAAAAGAAAAACTAGAAGACGAAGAAGAAAAAGGACAAAAAAACAGAAAAATAAAAAATAGACGAAAAAACAAGAACATGAAAAAGAAGAAAAAGTAAAATAAAAAAGAAGAAACAGAAGAAGGAAAGCAAAAAGACGAAGAAGAAAAAGACAATAAAAATGAAGAAAAAGACGAAGAAGAAGAAGAAAAAGAAAAAGAAAAGGAAGCAGAAGAAGAAAAACTAGTAGAAGAAGAAGAAAGGACAAGTAAAAGAAGACGAAAAAAGAGAACACGAAGAAGGAGAAAAAAAGCACAATAAAAAAGAAGAAAAAGAAAAAGAAGAAACAGCAAAGCAATAAGACGAAGAAGAAAAAAGGGCAATGAAAAAAAAAAGAAGAAAAATACGAAGCAGAAGAAGAAGAAGAAAAAGAGAAGGAAACAGAAGAAGAAGAAGAAAAAGAAGAAGAAGAAATATTTGAAGTCGACGGAGAAGAAAAAACACAATAAAAAAGATGAAAAATAATAAGAAGAAAAAGAAGATGAATGAAAACAAGAAGAAAAACGAGAAGACGAAAGAGAAGAATGGCAAAAAGGAAGAAAAAAATAAGGAGAAGATGATGAATAAAAACAAAACGGAGAATAAAAAGAAGAAGAAAAGGGAAAAGACGAAGAAGAAAAAGGACAAAAAGGAAGACAATGAAAAGAGGAAGAAGAAAAACAAGAACACGAAGAAGAAAAAGCGCAATAAAAAAGTAGAAAAACAAGAAGAAAAACAAGAAGACAAGAAGAAAAAGGACAATAAAAAAGAAGAAGAAGAAGAAGAAGAAGAAGAAGAAGAAGAAGAAGAAGCGGAATAGAAGAAAAAGTACAATAAAGAAGAAGAATAAAAAGTAAAAATAATAATAATAACAATAATTGAAGGGATTCCTGGAAGTCCATGCCTGAAGGTGATACAAAAAGTTGTTCTGACAAGTACAGCCCACACATTACGAAGGGCTTTATCTATGTAATTTTTTTTTTCTTTTTGTCAGTGGAAAGTGTCATGACGCCATTTCTTACTTTAGGTCCCTGGGCGGGATCCGGAAAGAAATGTGTAAACGCCAGAAATCAAAGAAAATAATAATAATAATAATAATAATAATAATAATAATAAGAAGAAGAAGAAGAAGAAGAAGAAGAAGAAGAAAATATTGATAGAAAAGTATAGGAAAGTTACAGCTATAAGAAATTAACACTGGAGTCGAGATACTAGGTCAGGACCGATAACATTGCAGATTCCTCTATTTTTAAATTCGAAAATTGAATTTTTGTGTTTCATAAATTATTTTCTCTTCATCGGTTTTCTCATAAACATTTGTATCCATTCCAGATTCTCCTATTTTTAAATTCGTTAAATAATATTTTTAAATCCTGACGACGATATTTCAGCAAGAAGACATCTACATATTGAGAAAAACGGTATCTGAATTCTGATAATAAGATGGCTTCTTTATACTTTTTAGTCATTCGGCCATGTCGCCGGAAATTTTAACATGCAAATGACTAATTGCACGAAACATAATCTAAAGATTTTTGTTATGGCTGCTGCTATACGATGTGTAGTACTACCATTTCCAGATATGATGGGTCGCGGAGCAGTAACGCCTGCCTTATGTGTATTTGGTAGACGATAATATCTGGGCAGTTTAGGGTTGTATTCGA